>JAPKLX010000485.1:90189-137252 GCA_026898415.1 Leonotis leonurus
TTTCAAAATTTATAAATTTTGAATATAACTTCTTAATGAAACTATTACTGTTTTTATATAATGATTTTTATTTTATTGTTGCACCTATAATTTTTTATTTCTAATTATAAAATTTATATTGACTTCTTTTTGATGAAATTCATTTTTATTTTTATTTTTCTCACACATAAAGAAAGAGTGTACATTTAATTTGTGATAGTCAATATATTACATAACTATTTTTTAGAGTGATGATAATATTAATAAATGATTAAAAAAATAATTGATTCCGTGCATCGCACGGGTGCAATACACTTAGTATATATAAAACAAGAAGCATTCAATTTGAAATCAATTTGAGTGGCGATTTTGTAATTAAATCTAATTCTAATGGCAAAGATAATACTATAACTACTAAATTAAAAAACTAACATTATTAGTATTCGAACTCAACACATTTCATTACAAATCCTATATTATGAGCCAATAGAGCAACAAGATAAATTGAATATTGAACAATTCATAATATACATGTACAAACTGAATCTATTTAGTACTAAAAAATTGTCCTATTTGACCAGGATATATAATTGTTTTTAATATTTAATACTAATAATTATAATCAATTTGTATAATTGATAAATTCAAAACTAACATTTCGTCTCACTTATTTAAACACATTTTTCTTTTTGAGTTATCTCACTTATTTAGACACATTTCTTTATTTAGCAAATTTTAAAAGCACAAATCATATTTTTTAAAAGTTATTACAACTAAATATACTATAATAAAATCTCACCAAATAAGGAATAAATCAATTAATATATATATATATATATATATAATAATTATTACATTTTTAATATTTTAATTTAAAAATCAATTAATTTTAACCATCAATTTTGATAAAGTAAACATCTCAAGTTTAATATATTAATTAACACGTGTGAAACTAATTATATTTGATCTCTTAACTACCCTTATATATATATATAGGGGTAGGATCCGGTGAGAACCAATTCTTATATAAGAACTAAAACTTATGCATGATACACATTATTTTGATGCATTACACGCATAATCTTATTGCATAAGTTGATGATGCATTTTTATTCATTAACCAATGCATTATAATTTCAATGCTCTCTATGTATAAATTTGATACATATTTAATCTGGACCATAGATTTTACATATATATATAGCTGGGTCATATTAAAAAAAATATATGTACGAGAAACGAGTAAGAATCTAAACTGTCACCAATGCACAAGCAATGACTAATATTAATTGAATTTAATTTAAATAATTTTCACCAATATTGAAGTATGAAAGTTTTTTAAATGGAATTTAATTTGGAGTGAAAATCATAGCCATTGATTTATTAAAAATATAGATGATTGAATTTTTTTTTTTTGTTTTTCACATAAGTTTTTAAATAAAAATTAATTTGCAGTTAAATATTTTATTAGTTTTAATTTTTACCGTGCATCGCACGGGTGCACAAACTAGTTTTATATGAAATGTATACACAATAATTTATCAAAGTTTAAATACTTACAAACCCCTCACAAAAATATAATAGAAAACATCTAACGCTGATTATATGATCACATACGGTATACACTTTCTGATATAATTTTACCAACGGTTTAAGTACATTTAATATTAATATATTTATAAAAGCTTGAATACTTTTAAACCGCTCACAAAAATATAACAGAAAACATCTATCGCTGGTGATCATCAGGAAGAACAAATATGTCTTAAACATTCTATTAAGATGCAAAAGAGCAGATGACTAAAAGCAAGAACAAATAAGTAAATAACAATGGGAATCAGGAATTAAGGTTCTAGGATACGATATTCATGTGGATCATCTCATGCTACAGCTACTCATGCATTCACTTGCCCTTCTAAAGCTCTTAAGAATTATCTAACTATGCACTTTCGTATTTAATAATTAGATCGTGACTTATGACCTTCACATTTAGCCACACAATTAAGAACTCAAGATAGCATATGAATTCTCGATTATTACGTCACCGATTATAACCGAAGTTGATTGGACCTTGGTCCGACAAAAAGTTTGTCTCTCAACCTCACCCTATGTCTATGAAATTGTAAAGGTGATCAATCAGTACAATATGGATAACACAATCCAAACAACAAGCATGAGTATCAATAACATCAGTAATCCAAAAGAAATCGATTCTAGTGGAGATTCAACCTACTCAATCCATCATACAATCATAAGCAAACATTTGAAAAACGAAACTTACTACGATTGCACAACTTGAATTGAGAAGATGATTCTCCACCTTAATCCATCTTCCAAAAGTGAAAATACAAGTAAAACTACTTCTAAGGAGAGTTCTATTCTAGTTCTAAGAGAGATATATGTTGAGATATCCAGAAATGGCCTGATTTTGCCCTTAAAAACCCGCAGAAAACCGCCCCCTAGCGACCACTGAGAAGCCAGCAGTCTCAGGCTTCACCACTCTGGCGCACGAATTTTTGCATCACAGCAATCGCAGGCTGCAGCTCTCTATCCTTCGCCTCTTCTGCATTACAGCAAGCGCTGAGAAGCCAACGCTCGTTGGCTTCACTCCTTCCATGTCATTTCTCCTCTTGTGAGCTCCTCGTCCCGTGCCACTTCGTTTGGCTTAGCTTCCTCGGCATTTTCGACATCATTTCCACTCACATTGTTTCCTTCTCGTCATCCTAAATACAAAACAAGAACAAATAAAACACGAAGTAAAAACGAACTAAAAGACACCAAATCAACTCGAACTAAAAGCTAGACACTACCAAAATGAACCATAAACACACACAAAAACGAGCTAAACAATAATATTTTTTTGTGGGTCTCAATATCCACTATCTTTTAAGTCAACAACATTTTCTTAAAACCTGTGCCGGGTCAAATGGTGCATGTTTCTAAGGAATGGAGGTAGTATTTTAAACCACAAACCGAACCAAATTTCAAAAATACGGTTTGATTTGGTTTGTTTTACGGTTTTAACCGTACCATGAACACCCCTAATATCAACTATTGAAAATAAATGTTATAAATATAAGGTTAATAATTTTTAAATGGACAAATTTATAATTTTAATATGAATTTTAAAATATTATGTAAAATACATTTTCGACAATTACTTCTTCAATTTATAAAGTTAGTTTATGACTTGATTCAACACGAATTTTAATAATATATTTTAATTTTAATAGGTATGTCGAGTGAATAGTGAATAAAGTTGTTCAAGTCTAACTTAACATTTTATTTTAAATTGGGTTGTGTATAGTTAGTGAAGTTTGAGTCTCACTTATTACATTGTTGTAAATTGAGTTGTGTGTAGTGAGTGTGGTGAATAGCGGTGAGCATTCGAATATTTGGTTCATTTTGCCAAAAACTGAACCATACCAAATTAAAATTCGAATTGAAAAAAAACAACACCAAACCAAACAAAAAAAAAACAAATTAACCAAACCAAAATAACTGAATTCATTTCGGTTTGGTTTGGGTTGGTTCAGTTTATCCGAATATTTTATTTTGTAACTAATTTCGTTCAATTTTAATAATAATTAATTATTAAAATCTAATCATATATATATATAATAATTTTTATGTACTAAACAAAATAAATGTTAGCTTTAAGAAGTTTAAAATTAAAAATTATAATAAAAAATCGTGAATGTATCTTCAATATTTTTCATGTTTCAAAGAATACCAATTTTTACATAATTTATTGAATATTATAATTCTATTTGTTGTAAACCCAAAAAAAATTAAAGTATTATATTTAATTTTTTATATAATATTTAAATTTTAAAATACTACATTCATCTCATTAATAACGACTCGTTTGCTTTACATGAAACACTCAATATATACCAAGAAACACTCAATATATATCTATTACATAAAAATCATGTGATAATTTTTACCAAAAAAAAAATAGATCATTATTAGTGAAACGTTCCAAAATGAAAAATTGGTTATTAAGGAAATAGATGTAATGAAAAATTGGTTATTAAGGAAATAGATGTAGTATAAGATAAAATATGATTAGAAAGAAAATAAAAATATATATAATAAAATAATCTTATTTAATAAATACAAAAATATATTATAATAGTAGTAAAATATTTCAATTTTTTGGATTTATCAATTTAATTTTGTTTAAATTTGAGCTAAATCAAATTAAAATTCATATTAAAAAATTAAATTAAATTAAAAAAAAAATGAATCAAATTTAATATTTATATGTTTGGTTGATAGAAAAAGTTCAATGGCTTGAATTTGAACGACGGATTGTCTGAATTTTTAGGAATGTTTGCCAAGTAGAGCTGTCAAAATGATCCCGACCCAAACAGTCTGCCCAAAGTACCTGGAGTTTGGGTCGCGTTGAGCTTTGAAAATTGAATCCCGAAAAAAATCAGGCATAAAAAGCCCTTCCACTAAACCTCACGAGCCTACGGGGTTTTGGGCTTAAAAATTCCGCCCATTAAAAATATTAGGGTTAATTGCATGTAAATTCAAAAACTTTTTATAATTTTTGTTTTTTCCCATGACTTTTTATTTTGGCAAATTAATCCATGAACTTAATATTTTTTTTTTTTTCATGATGTTATACTTTTTTGACAAAATTGATGTTGTATTGTAATTAATTATATAAAATAAAAAAATACATGTGTGTTATAATTTAAAACGCTATCATTTCATAAATTGTGTAACGATATTGTTTTATTAAAAATGCATGGTCATTTCTAACAATCCTTAATCTATTTACCTCGATTTCTTGCTCTCCTCCTTATTGTGTATATCTCTATCATTTTCAATCTATCTATCTTCTACTATAATTGGAGATATTGTGTATTTCATCTCTTTCTAATTTATTCAACTTGTTCTCCAATATTGTCACGTAGGAATTTAAATTGCGACATTAACTTTAATTTCGAACTAATTTAATTTCGTGGAAAATGAAAAGGAACATCAAATTCATGAATTAATTTGCCAAAATAAAATGTTATGGGAAAAATTCAAAATCACAAAAAATTTCTGAATTTTACACGCAATTAACCCCAAATATTATATATATTTATGTTTTAATTAAAATATTATGAATTATAACATTAAGTCATTAAAATTAAGATAATTTATTTACAATCTTTTTGTTTAGAGATAAAAATAATAATTTTATAAAAATTATTATAAAAATTAAACAATTAATTAATTATATTAAAATTATTAAAATTTAACATATATATTATAATAATTGGGAGGGTAAAACCCGTCCGTCCGAGAGCACTTATAGGGCGGATAGGATTTCATATTTTTATATTCGAAATTTTTCGTGCGGGTTTGAGCAAGCTTCAACTTTTCAAAAAGCCCGTCGGGCCGGACCAGGTTATTGCATATCGTGTGATTTTAAAAATTGGATTATTGATAATTATTCCTATAAAGGATATAGGTTAATTACTTGAAATTTGTATAAATATTTCGGTCTGATAATGCTTATCTCCTTCCTGGAGACCACAAACTCTACTTCTCTTTCACCTAATCAGTTTATTGGGCACATTCCAGATTCTCCATCTTCGTTGGGCCAATTCAAGTATTTGTAAGTTATATTATATCACTATCTCTTGATTGATTTGTGTTCTTATTCTCATTGACAATAACATTAACTTCAAGCTGTTAAAAAACTCTATTCAGGTCTCTGTGCAATAATCTACTTACTTGCTCAATACCAGATGCATCTGAACCATCTTAGCAAGTGATTGATAGGAAAAAATGGATGATGAAATGTAATGAACATTCCTTACTCATTTCCATTTCTTTGATTGGTTCCTTTTATGATTAATTATGAATAGCCATTCAATTTGGAATCACCATTCCATTAGGAGTGTGATTAGCTATTCATCACAAACCCTAAGGTATTAGTCATTCTTAATCATTATATAATTGTTAATTTCATTATAAACCACACTTCTCCCCTACAAAATAATATTAATTTTTTTTTTATAATATTTATAAAACCATTTTTTTAATAATAAAAATATTATTAGATACATTCATTGAATGATATAAATTATATATTTTAAACTTGTGGATATTATTTATTTATTATGAAAAGTAAATTATTTTATAATTAAAACTTTTCAATCTAATTTGATTTTATTGCTTAATAAATTTTAATTATGATCATTAAAATTGAGTATACACATTTTAGTAAGTGTGAGCAAAATTAACCGAATTCAAATAACCAAACTCAAATATTTCATTGGTTAGATTTTATTTTTAAATCAAATTTTAATTTGATTTGAATTGAATTTAGACAAACCAAATCAATATGATATTCAAAATCTAAATTATTTTTTAATATTAAAAATATATTTTTTATTAAATAAAATTATTTCATCATATATATTTTTATTATTTTTATTATATTTTTTGTATATTTTTAAATTTAAAATTATGTTATAAATTAAATGTGATAAATTATTTACTTTATTTTATTTTATTTTTTCTAGCTTTACAAAAATTAAAATTATGAAATTCAATAAATTTGTAAAGTTTATTAATCATTTGAAAATTGAAAACTATTTAAAATATATGTGAATGATTTAATAATGATTATTATTTTAAATTTCAGATTTTTAATTTTGTCAGTACATGAGAATTATTGAATATTCGAATAAATCGAACCAAATCAAAATAAATTTGGTTGGTTTTGTCCAATTAATTTTTTGTTTAGTTGGATTATTTTTTTCCAATCTAATTTTTTAATTTAATTGCGTTCGATTTTATGGACAACATTGAACCATATATCCGGATGTTCACTCATACATTTTAAAATTTTATACTGAAATATTTTGATTTGAATTATTTTGGTACATAAAAAAACAAAGGAAAAAGAGAAATTCAATAATCAAAAGAACAAAAAAATACGAATAACAAACTTATATGAAATATTAAAAGTATTATTTTGTATTACAATATAAATATGATTTATTCATTCACTTTATTTGTAGCTATCAATTATTATAAGAATGAATTGACAAATTGTCATTTCATTTCATGTTTATTCCTTATACACCTCAAGTATGTGAATGACTTATCATTTTCATTCCATTATCCCCTTCATTCCGTTTTACACTCCATTTCATTCCTACCTTATTTAATTCCAGCATATCAACCATCCTCTTAATATTATTTGGAGTGAGTTGTAATCTGGTACGACTCGTACCTTTTCGTTGCTTAAATAAAATAGTCTCTCTCTAATAAAAAAGGAAATCAAATTGTGATCACGTCCTACTCTTTTATATGTGGACCTAGTTAATGCGTTGTTAATAGACAAAGTAATTTAAATTTGGAAAATTTTGATCAAAAAGAGTAATTTATTGCGTCTGATTAGGAAGAAGAGTAATGTGTTCCCGATTCAATCCACATGGAACTGTCAACCTCATCTGAAATTGAAGAGGATGAGTTGACCTATACATAGTGAATAAGGATGTGTATATTCCCAAATATGCCTTCAAGATTAGTTGTCACGACCGCATTCTACTAAGGATAGTAAAATCCGGGAAAACCGTGACTAAGGGAGGGATTTAAGAAGTGGGGATAGAAATGGGGGAATGGAATCAAGATGAATCGAACAATGTTCACATAACATAGCTTAGAAATTCATCGTACGGGGTTAATATTGGAATAACTTGAGTCATAAGCTCGTACATAACCACGAATATTAGAGAAGACCGAAGTCTCAAATCCATTACATAAAGGTTTCGACTAGCAGCGGAAACTATTCGGATCGATGAAAGTCCTACATGTATGAGGACATGTAGAACCCCCAAGAGTCAACTGCTAAGAGACCGACAAAAGCACGACGTAGCACCCCCTTCTTCATCGTTTCTTAACCTGCACGTTTAGAAATACATGCAGGGCTGAGTACAAAAGTACTCAGTAGACACGTGCCAAAATCGCACTCATACAATTATAACTGTCAGGCCATTATAAGTGAAACATAGGGATTTTGTCTCTAAAACACCTATGTTCACCAAAATCATTTCTCGTGAAAATCCTATGTTCGACTGCAGTCTAAGTTCTTTTTGTAATCTGTCATATCCGAGATTCTATGTGCCGAGGAGGTGGCCACCTCACACGGGCACTGGACCGGCCAACCCGCTAAGATGACTCGCGGTCCTTTGTGTACACAAGTCCGAGTAAGATATCTAATCTACTATGACCCGAATTCGATTTATAATTAACAGATAGACATCATACATAAATTGAAACATTTATGGCAAGACAGTGCTAAAAAAAAATATAATTGCATTCATTCTAAAGTCATGCACACATATTTTATAGAGTAAGAAAGCCTACTTGAATAGTCTCGATTGGTGTTGGCTTCGTTCTCGGAGTGCGGATCCGACCTCTTGTCGAAACCTTTAAATAAATCTCAAGTGAAATATAATCTTCTAGTGCATCTAATATTTTCTAAGTGTAAGGAATATTATCCTTTATTGTTTGGAGGATTATTCTCAATCTCTACTCGACTATTATTTGAGTATTGAATTCATTGTCTAGAGACGTTGATTTCTCAAGTCAACTATGTTTCCTAAATTCAAATTTCATTTATTACATCAAGTAATAATTATTGAATAAATAAATAAATCTCTAATTGAATATTTTGCTTCTCAAGTCAAAATATCGATAGGTTTCTTATAGGTTGAAATAACCTAGTTAATATATGTCTTAAGTATGATTTAAGAATTTAAATCAATTATTCAGATTTAATTCTAGCTAATTAATTATAAATTAATTATCTAAATTAATTAATATTCTTCTTCTTGGGCTTAGTCTAAATAAATAAGTTCTTGGTCTAATAGAATTGTTAATTAGTCCATTTGATAATTAAATTAGCCCAATTCCTTAACTAATTTTTCGGCCCAAACAAAGTGGCTAAATTAGGTCATTCTTATTAATTTCTCAAGCCCAACTAAAACAAGTTCTCAGCCTATTTCGAAAATTCCTAAACCTGGGTCATCTATTTAATTTAGCCCAGTTAAGGGTATTCATTCGGCCCATATTTTTTTTTAATTCTCGACTCATCCTATTAAGTTCTCGGCCCAGTTATTATTTAAATTACTGGCCCAATTATTTTAGGGGAAATAGGCTAAACTAGCCACTTTAATATTCAAAACACAAAAAATAGCCATACAAATAAAAATAATAAAATAGTAACCACTCTGTATTTATTTTTCCTTTATTGCCCTTTCATTAATTAAATTAACATACTTATTCATTATATATATTTTGAAGAATAACTACTCATAATCCAATAACTAACTTGATTTGGTTCGTATTATAAAATAAATTATTATTATAGATTCATGCCTAGGGTTTATATGGTAGGGTATAGTATTTAATTATAAACTAAATTTTATTTTTAAATTCTGTAGTATTTTGAAGGAATTAATTAGATGGAGGGTATTATAGAAATAGAAGGCTAGATTTATGATTTTTTATACATGCGGCTATTATTTGGGTTTACTATAATAAAATGGTTATTATAGAAATTACCCATTATTTTAGTCTGACCGGCCCACCTTCTACACTCTTCTATTCTCTTAAAACCTAGACTAACTTAAGTAAATCCCTATTTCTTCAACAATCTGTTGCTTTCCTCCATCCTTTCTCCTTCACTTCTCGCCTCCGCCGCTCACCTCGTCGACGCCCGACTCCCTTCCCCGCATTCCTTCCTCTTTCTTCTCCTTCTTCTTCTTTCTTCTCATGCTGCTTCTTCCTCTCCTTTTTCCCTCTGCTCTTTCCGATCGCGCAGCCCTTCTCGACGCTACTACAGCGCAGTCGAGAAGTAGCCCTCCCCAGCACTGCTCGCTCGCCTAAGGCCTCTCTCCGGCGAGCTCTTCCTCGATAGGGATCGAGCAGAGCTTCTCCAGTTTTCCTCTCCTCCTCCCAGCGCTGACATCCTCCCTCGGTTGGACTCGGCGGAGGTCCCTTCCCCCAGAACTCCCCACCGCCGCACCTGTCTCGCCACCGCGCCGCCCCCACTGCCGCTGCCCTTGCTTCATTCCCAGGTAGTAATCCCTTAACTCTCTGCCCTCTATTTTTCTCTCCAACATTTTATTCTTAATCCTATGCGTGCATTCATCTCTAAGGAACTCGACTAACAACAATCTTTAGTTACAAATCTAAATGTCATCTTTTTTTGCTTTGGGAAAATTTACATTCTCATGTTTGGTTTCGAGGCCGTTCGGGAGTGTTCGGGGCTATTTCGGGGTGATTTAAGGTGATTCGGAGCCTGTTCGGGGTTGGTTCGGGCTGTCCGAGTCCGTTCGAGGTGGTTCGGAATTGGACCGGGGCTATCCGGATTGGCTCGAAGCTATTCGAGGTCTGTCTGAGGTGTCTGGTGTTTTTCGGGACTTGTTCGAGGCCGTCCGAAGCTGTCCGGGGTGGTTCGGGACCTGTTCGAGGCCGTCCGAGAGGATTTGGAGCTATTTCGGAGCTGCTGGAAGCTCACGGCTGGGATAGGAGGTGGTTCAAGGCTGCGTTCTACCTTCACAGCAGCTAAGTTTTCTCTTATTCTCTATGTTTTCACTTTGAGAACATTTTCATGTAATTTATTTTGTGTTTTGGTGGATTTAGCTTGATTTATGTGGTAGTGAACATAGTATAACATTATACTATTGTTTGTAGTTCAAACTGAGAATGGTTCTTGAATGGGAATATAGTTTCTAAAGCATGCTAAGTTCACGTACGTTTCTAACATAGTGGAAAGTCTAAGTTCGTAACAAATTATGTCTCGCATGTGTTCTAGAACTAAGAGTGTAAGAGTTCATAAGATACTTAAGACCAATTATTGTAAGGATGGGAACATGAACATTAATTGCTAGGGCTTTAAATCCTTACCTCAAGACTGCTACTAATTCTCTTCTCCCAATTCTTCTCCAAACTCCAATTTGGCAGCACTTTGGTATGAGTTAAGTGAGAGTGTATTTAAGTCTCAGAATTTACTCTTTATATAGAGCAATGACTGTTTTGATTTTAACTACTAAATGTCTTCATGTTGTCTTCTTTTAGGGCTTTATCCTTTGGTTATTAGGAGCTCATGTACTAACTTGCTCTTCTTGTGCGTGCAGAGCATAGATGGATGGAGGGGAGTTGATTGAAATGGCAGCGGCGATTATCGAGCCAGGTTGGTTCTTCATCGGAAAAAACAGAGGGTTTGCCGGTTTCACAGAAAGTGCCCAAATTTTCTGATTGAATCTTTTGATTATCTCCTAATTGTACTATTTCAACTTTAACCTTCTTTACATACTAGGCCCTTCGGTAGAAGCTACGTAGCATTCCATTCTTCTTGTAAAAAGTTGTATCCTCTAAAAGAGAGCATATATATATGTACTGTACATTGTAGTCCTATGTAATATATATAATATTGCCGTGTGTGTTAGAAAAAATGAAATTAGTATCTTAATGTTTCTTAATAATAGTAATAATAATAATAACAAGTACTAATAAAATTAATATCATACTAATGATTATCAATAGTAATAATAAACCCAATTAGGATTATTAGTGGTAAGGATTCTCAACACTAGATAACAACTATTTCAGTCCCATTTTGAGATGAGATTTAAATTGAACAAGTTAAATTTACACACTCTAGGTATTAATAATATCAATATGCTACTTGATTTTCTATTCTTAATTAGAATTTTAGTAACCATTAGATATTTGATACAAAATAGTTCTAACGAAAAGAGCGGGCCATTACATTAGTAGAATTAATGACTAAGATAATAAGTTTTGAGTTCGAGTTATCGTAGTGCCATTATATTATTTAAATTTAATTTAATTTAATTAAAAATTATAAAATAAAAAAGTTAAATATGAGTATGAATGTAGAAATGTATTTGGAGTTTGTGCTATTGAGAAATAACTTTCATACACTTTAAACCGGTTTCAACAACTACTAATGGTAAATACATCCATAAACCAGTTTTTGATGTCACACCAGCTTTTAAAAATAAAATGAAATAGATAAAAAGTAAAATAATTTTTTTATTAAAGATTGTTGATTTTACTCACAACAAGCCTCGTTTGATGTGCTAAAGGTGATCAAAAATTAATTTTATCTGTAAAACTAGTTTTACAGTTTCAAACATAAAGCTGATTTTATTTTCACACAATGATAATTCTTATGTTAAGAAACTAACAAAAGTATATCGTTGTGCGTAGCATACACACTTATACTTCCTATAATTCTTATGTTAAGAAACTAACAAAAGTATATCGTTGTGCGTAGCATACACACTTATACTTCCTACATCGCTGATTTTATTGGAAAAGTCACAATAATAACACAAAACATATTTATTTAAAAATAAATTAAAAGTCATGACTTTCTATGTAAAAGGGTTGTCATCCAACCTTGAGTATAAGCAGGGGCGGAGCCAGGCCCCCGAAGGTGGGAGGGGCAAAATCGTTGCCCCTTTTTTTAAAAATTTTTGGTGGGGCAAGATGTTAATAATTTTATGAATTTATACATAAAATTGTTAAATTTTAGTACAACTAATAGCTAGTAAAAATATTTGAGGTGGGGCAACAGCCCCACCATGGCAAAGGGTGGCTCCGCCATTGAGTATAAGAGAAAGTCATGTAAAAAGTGTTTGTTTAAGAAAGAGAAATAAATATTTTAATTGAGGTTGGGTCATAAGAAAGTCATTGATGATTGTAGTCTTAATTGTCATGTTTTGTTATCGCTTAAGCACTGTTAGGTTGGATGGATTATCCACGATGTATTATCAAATTAATTATTATCAATTGTTTGGTTGGATAAATATAGTTCGTGATTTAATTATGAAATTGTACCATGTAGGATTAATCATGACTTATGTGTCTGGGTCTTCCTCTAATAACAAAAATAATCTCAACTAATCTCGAGTCAATGTATATTTGGAGTATACATAGCTAAGATAGCTGAATTATTCATGATTAAGGCATATAGGGGGATTAGTTAAGGCACATAAATCTCATTTTGTTTTAATTAAACAAGTCTGAGTTTCAGCTGGGTAGTAAAAGAGATATATAAATATTTTTAGAGTTAAAGTTATTTAGGAGTGAATATAGATCGGTTGGTAAATGAAAAGAAAAAAATAATATAAATCGAAAAAAATCGAATCAAAAAATGTAAAATCGAACTGAACCGAAATAACTTTGAAGCGAAAAATCGAACCGAAATTTTTGGTTCGGTTTCAGTTAAAAATTGAAAAAATCGAAATAAAAAATATGAAAAAAATAATTATTAAAAAATATATTTAATATGTACTTTAATATAGATTTATATATTTAATAAGTAATATTGAATAAATAATTATTTAATAATATATTTTGGTTCGGTTTTTTGTATTTGAATTTTTTTGATACAAAAATCAAAATCAAACTGAAAAGAAAAAAAGCGAACCTAATTTATCGATTTCACCCGATTTATAAGTTTTTTACCTAATTTTGCTCACCCCCTAAACTACTTTATCTACATATAAGTTGAAACAAGACATTTGGTTGAGACATGAATCTAAAGCAAGGATAAAGCAAGGATGGACAGACTATATAGAGCCCTAATTTCGGTTTAAACTGATAAAGAATGATCAAAATATGTCATTATAAAGCTCTGAGCGTGCCTTCAATGATAAATTTGTTTTTGCAAACTCTTAGAGATGTCACCTCACCTTTGAAAAATAGATTAATTTTTATTTTCTCTCATCTCCCAGCAACAATAAATTCTAAAAATAAAAAATAAAGAAAAACAAATGAGAAGATATGCATAAAACACATACAACTAAAAATAATTGGAAAACGTAAAAAAATGTCCCACCATAAACTAGTTCTCAATTGGAAACTAATTTCTTATTTAGAATTTCACATTCAGCTCCTACCACAGTCATATCACTTGCACTAAAGAATGTAAGAGGGGCAATTCAGGAACACTAGGCTATATGTTGTTGAACTCAAATGCGAGCACATGTGAATTGGAAAGGATCAGAGCCTCCTGGTGGCATTTTGATAAATAAAAAGGAATTTTTTGTCCGGATACACAGTTTTTAGAGAGTTTGTGTAGGTTTCCAGCAGTGACAAGTTCTCTACTTGGGGCTCTCTACTTTAATTTAGAATGATTTAATTTGAGATAAATGTTATTAATTTAATTTATTAATTTTAATTTGTAATATAAAATAAATAAATAAATAAATACGAAAATAAATTAATATATTTATCAATGATAAATATATTAATTTATTTAAATAAATAACATTAAGTTTAAAATAACATATTTTAGTATATTTCATTTATTTTAATTTCAAATACAAAATACAAGAAATTGAAATACGAGAAATTGAAATACAAGAAATTGAAATACGAGAATTTAAAACGCACGGAATTAAAATACAAGAAAGGAAACTAAAAAGACACTTAATCTAAAGAACCAAATCGAGCGTAGATTTCTTCGATTAAATCATGTTCGAGCATCTCGTGAGCACGCCTATCTCGGAGGTTCGTCGAACTCTCCATGTAGTCCTTGAATTTATCGTTGACACCGCGAGTAGCTTCTTCGGGTGGAGTCGAGGATGAGCTTGCTTCGGTCTCCGATGCCCAACTAGTCGCATATAGACCTTCGCCTTCAATAATCATGTTATGCAAAATAATGCAAGTATACACGATGTCGGATAAATGCTCACGAAACCAAAGACGTGTCGAACCTCTAATGATTGTCCATCGAGATTGGAGTACTCCAAATGCTCGTTCGACGTCCTTGCATGACGCTTTTTTGCATAACCTTGAAACGAGCTCGTTTCTCGTCGGTGGGCGTCGGCATTGATTTCACGAAATTCGGTCATGATGGGTAAGCGTCGTCGGCTAAATAATACCCCATGTTGTATTGTTTGTTGTTAGCCTTGAACGTCACACGAGTCATTTTCCCGTTGAGCACGTCGTTGAACACCGAAGACTGGTTGAACACGCAAATGTCATTCGCCGATCCGGTGATGCCGAAGAAAGCGTGTCATATCCATAGATCTTGGGAGGCGACGACTTCGAGCATGATAGTTGAGTGGCCTTTATCGGTACGTGTATAAGCCCAGCGCCACGCCATAGGATAATTTTTTCACGCCCAATGCATGCAATCGATGCTACCGAGCATGACGGGGAAGTCGTGCTTCTCTTCGTGAAGCTCCATTAGGCATTGGATATCTTGTTGGTTGGGCCGCCTCAAAAATTGAGACCCAAAAGCCTCAACAACAGCACGGCAAAAAAGTTGGAGACATTCGATGTCCGTTGACTCGACAACTTAGAGATACTCGTCGTATTGATCAGCGGCACCTCCATTTGCAAGTTGCAGGATTAGAACTGTGCATTTTTGTAGTGACATGAACCTTTGACGTCCCGTAGCATCCGGCCATTGTGGAAGTATTCTTCACGATTCTCCAGTGTCGTGACGATGCGGAGAAATAATTCTCTCCGCATACGAAACATACGTCGGAAAAAAATGTTTCTAAATATTGGATTTTCGAAGAAGTAGTCGTTGTATAGAAGTTGAGAGGCGGCCTCTCGATCCCTCTTGATAAATATTTTCTTCTTTTTTTCAGACGTTGAGAGGCGGCCTCTCGATCCCTCTTGATAAATATTTTCTTCTTTTTTTTCAGACGTTGCTTGTCGGATGTGTCGATGGATGCTAGATATTGACGATCGACCTCCATAAAATTTGATACTAGTTGCAAAAATTGAATATTAATTTTGTCATCGGAATCGGAGGAAGAAGACATTTTGTAGATGAATATGAGAGATAATATAGATGAAGAGTGGATATGAAGATGTATGAAGAATAAGATGAAGTGTAGTATTTATAGACGTAGATAATTTAAATAATTAATAATTAAAAAAATATTTTTTAAAAAAACGAAAAAAAATAAAATAAAATAGGGTGGGGGCTCAGGAATTCTCCACCCGCAACGCCACTTCCGCCACAGACTCCCGCGCCCAGAGCCTTCCTCGCCAACCAGCGTCAGGCCGCCCGCGCCCCATCGTCGCAGTGGCAGCCTCCCTCGCTGACTCCCGAGGCCGCCTGCCCGGATGCTCTTAGTGCTATGAGCAAAAGTTTTAAGATAAGTACCAACTTGTAATGCGAGTAATCGGTTTTCTATGATCATGAGATGAATATTGTATCTTAGATACCAGATATAGTCTTAATATATATTTGGATTTGGACGGGGTTATGTTGTGTGCAATTGAGAATGAGAAGTGTACAACTTGATTTCTAAAATATAGTTCTATCTATTTAATTATTTGAAGTTTTAACATTTTTTAACATTTTGAATTATTTGTATAATAAATGTCATTTTGAGTGTGGTTGCCAAACCTATGTCAAATTACTATGTCTTTAATCGTCCAATAAACATGGCTCGTTTTGTTTTTTTGATATGATTATTATTTTTAAAATTTTATTTTTCTATTCATAATCCTTCATTTTTTATCTAATTTTTAGTCCTTTTTTATATCCCTTAATAAGTTAAATGCTTAATTATATAATCAACTTAAATTTGGTGTGATTATATAATCAAATATTTGATTGATTAAGGACATAAAAAAATAAAATTCATAAAAAGAGAATAAAAAAATTATGAATAAAAATAAAGAAATTTAAAAATAATAATTATATCAATTTCATCAATCAAACCAAACAACTCCTATCACTATTATCTGACGTGAAAGTACCACATTTAACGCTTCAGTAAAAACAGCAAACTCAAAGAGGATATGAATATTTTCAAACCTTTTCCATTAAATAATAATTATAAGTATAAATTATAATTAATTAAGGAGTAACGTTGATAAAAGGGTTTTTTATTGACATGTGTGTAAAAGTTCTAAAACAATAGTTATATTAAATTGAAGGAAGTATTTATGGTGGAGTATTTGAAAATTGAAGAAAGCAGTAGATGGAGTTAATCTCCAAAAAGAGTTGCATAGTGTAGTCTAATTCAGAGAAACTTCTATAAATTAATAATCTTGAAACCATGAAATTTTATTAATTTAGAGATATTAATATATTTATAAATTATTATTTTATTAATTAAAAGCAAGATTATTAATATTTTCTACATATGAATTGAAAATAAATTTAATTAATACACATGTATTAAAAATAAATGAATTCATATTGTATGTTTCATCGATCATATTCATGCATCAACCAATTATTTGTAACTAATTAAATATATTTATGTATAACATCAATTCATTATATACAATTAACTAGTATTATATTCATGGAGGCATGTATCAATTCATTGGAATGATTTAGATTTATATATATAACACTTAAATAACTATTATAGTCAATTAATATATTCATACATAATGAAACATATATATTATAAATCTCAATACAAAAATAAAATAATTAATGAACACTTGGCTGTAATTAAAAAAGTTATGGATGAAATAAATTAAAAATTTTAAGAAAAATCAAATAATAATAGAATGAAATTGATATTTATGAGTTATTAATTTAAAATTTTAGTGGGACCTAATATATATATATATATATATATATATATATATTTTGAAAAAGAAATTTATCTTATTATCTTATTGAATTTGATGAGTTTTACAAAGACCAAGTAGAGATCGAAAGATTTTATTATTTTATAAAATTTATTAGTTTATAAAGTATTATGTTGATGAATTGATATTTTACAATACATAGGCAAGTGTTCATAATTTTATTAAATAAAAATTGTGATAATAAGAATTATTACTTTCATACATGGAAGCATAAATGTTTTAATTTTATAAATTAAGTTGCAACAAATTCACACTTTGATGAAGACATATTAAATGCATTCATTCATTGTAAGATTCTAATATCAAGAATAGAGGTAATCACGGTTTTGTTCGATTAAAATAATTAAAAAATCAAAAAATTTATAATCGAATTGAATTAAGCTCTAATTTCATTAATTAGAAACAAGTACCATGTATTATGTATACTATGATAATAAGTGGCTTTTACTACATGATTAAATATGCAACATACGGAATCAGTGGCACTACCGGTCCACCGCCTTCAACGAATATATAAAATGTGCTTCTAGTTAGGGAGATAAATGAATTAAATGGAATTGGATATCACAATATTTGATTCGATTTGTAAAATTATTCGAATCATTCGATTCGTTTTCGAAGATTAAATAATAATTCGTATTCGATTCGTTATAAAAATGCGAATCGAATATTTGATTTGATTTTTTAATATAATAAATATTAATATTTAAAAATATTAAATTCAAAATTTGATTTGATTTGTTAATATTCGATTCGATTCTAAATTTCATTGTAACAAAAATTTAAGATTAAGTTAAAATTTATTATTTTGAATATATAAAATAGGTTTTACATCTAAATAATTATATGTAAATATATTTTTATATATTCATATAAATATAAATATTAATATATAAATATATTATTTATATATTTAGTCTGATATTTATGATTATCGAATCAAATATCATAATATTCAATTTGTATTTAAATACTATTCGAATGGAAAAAGTATTTGTATTCAAATTCCAATCACTAAATTTTAAATTGAATACAATAAATTGAATACTGAATTGTAGCAAAATTATTTAATTCGTCAATGACCCTGCTTATAAACATTCTAAATATAAACTAATCATGCATTTGCCTAACGCACAAAAGAATTTGTAACACCGGAGACTTAAAAAGCCCAGTCAACTAAACCCAGCCAACAGTTTTTGCTTTTCGTTAACGCGGCTTCATCCATATAAATAATACTCTGTATATTAGTTATTATTTCATAAAAATTACATTTAGATTTTTTTTTCTTTGAAGAGATTACAAATTGCACTTGCAAGAAAATTAATTAATAAAAAACTTGTCTTCTCCACAAAAAGACAGTAGATATGGATATGAGAACTAATCATATTTTTTAACAGTCATGTTTTTTTTTATATATTAAATGATATATTAGTCAATAACAATGGTTTAGCTTCTAATTTCCACACTATGTTTGGTTCTTATATAAAATTAATATATATATATATATATTGTTATGAATATTTTTGATGTTATTGAGGCCCGAGAAACAAAGAGAAAGATGTGTATGAACGATATATCCAGCAACAAGAAAAAGAAAATGATTTAATAGAGGAACTCCCAAACATTTGGCGATCTCGAATGTGTTGATATCAGTGGTGACTCATTATTTCGATAAATCATTTTTTCGGACAAAAGAAGATTATAGAAATACTTACTTTCTCACTTATCAGATTCCATTGTGGAATACTTCATTTGTTATATATTGATTCCTAGTTTATTTGTGCTTTAGTAGTACCTTATCGATGCAATGTTAAAGAATAGATCGATTTAACGATTTAATCTATAGAAAGATCGATATGTTATTTTCATACTCGTCTAGATTAAATTTAGACTTAGACAAGTTGATCTAAAGTGTGAGGACAGATTGATAAGTATCGATCTAGTCCATAGACATCACCTGGTGTTTTAGTAGCAGATCGTCCACAATATAATGATATATCAAGTTAACGATCTTGTCAATCGAGATTGTTCTTATTTAGTTCAAGTGTTAGAAGAGAGATCACATTGTAAGGACATATCAAGTTAACAAACTAGTCCACAAGATCGACCTTCCTTTTTATAGCCAGTTGATCAAATTGTAAAGACAAATTGATCTGACTGTTGGATCAATTTTATTTCTAGACTAAGTGTTTCATCAACAGGAGGAGCACAAGAGTTTACCTGTTGGATAAATAAATCGACACAAGTAGATCGATTGAGAGCGGATTGACATAAGACAACCTTCCCAAGGAATAGATCTATAGGAGACAACTCAAGATACATATCATCAGTTGACATGTCCAAGGGCAGATCGATGTATCGGCCTCACCCGAAGATCCAATGAGCCGATCCTACACATTTGGAGAAAACTAACGATCTTCCTAAATATATCACATGTAACATGTCTCTCAGTCACGATAGATGATACATATGACAAAATTCAACGGCTATATGTACAGTTAGCATAAACGGTCATTTCACATCTAATGATGCTGCAACAACTATTTTCAAATGCTACGCCTATAAATACTTGAAGTTAATCTCCAGAAATGTGTGTTGTTTTAGAGAGAGAAAATGAGTCAAAACACTGCAGAATTTTTCAAAACTCCATCGCTATATCGAGTATTCAAAAATTCATATTTTGGAGAAAATACAAACTAGAACTGTACCTTTGTTTAGAACCTTCAAGCCATTAGTTCTAGTTACGTGTCATAGTTATACCTTGTATTAAACTCTGCAATATAGTAGAAGGATGAAAAAGGAAAAAGAAAGACCATTAAGTTGGAACCTCATTCCGAGCGAGTGTAAATAAGAGTGTATCTCATCCTCAATGAGAATAAATAAAAGAACGTGATCTCATACTCGACGGGTATAAATAACAGAGGAATCCAAATTTAATGATTCATTGATCTAATTTTGATAGACCATGTACGTAATTACACATCATAATTAATGGAACTGAACTACCAACTTCCGCAGATAATATTCGGAACTAATCACCTCACACTTTAAAACTCTTACTTAGTTTACCTTGAAAATTAAACATAGGGGTGTAAGAGAACCAAACCATTCATGAACTATTCGGAGTTTGCCTCGATAAAAGTTTGTTAAAAATTCATTCATTTACTAAACAAACATAACTCGAGCCTCGAACCGAGCTTGAATAATTTCAAGCCGAACTCGATCTTGATTATATTGCTTTCAAAAATTTCACGAACATGATCAAATATAATTTTAATGAACCAAATTTCGAATAGTTTGCGAACTTTGTTAACAAGTTTGTTCATTTAAAACGAGCCGAACTTCGAATAATTCGCGAAATTTTCATACGAACTAGTTCACGTACCTATCAAATTAATAAAAATATATGTATTAATAAAATAATTAATGAACAAGCTTAAAATTGGATATTTAACGAACTTGAGCCAAGTTCAAACTCAAGCTCGATTTATATTTATAGAACCGAATCCAAGCTTGATTTTCTGAGTTCGAGCCGAACTCGAGTATCACAGTATTCATTTTAGTTCAGTTCGATTACATCCCTAATTAAATTATACCGTATTCATTAAGCGTTTTTTGAAAAGTGAAAATTAATATATTTTTATCAAAAATTCATTATTTCTATATGTGACATTCCACATCAGCCGTGACGTCAACTTGTGCTCGTCGCGAATAGGGGAACAATGTATCAATTTTGAAATCAGAAAATATGTGTATTCTTTCCCACATGACACACCACAACAATTTATTCATCTCTAGATTACTATTTGTAGCAATAATCCTTTACAATTAATAAATTTTATTATTGACTTATTTCATAAATTTATTATTTATTTTGTAATTTTTGAGTTCACAAATGTGTTTTTTAATTCTTTTTTTTTCTTCTCCTTGTTGGTAAATTAATATTTCTAATATATTCGCATAAGTTAATTAAATATAATAAATGAGATCGAAATTTCACTTAATATAACATACACTTTTAATTAAATTATTTTTTTAAAAAGGTGTTCCAAGTAAAACTAAGTTACAAAATTGGTAGATGAACGTGTACTTTTTATCATTTAAACAATTTCTTAATTTATGGATAAAAAATGGAACAGTGATATGGATGAAAAGAGAGTGATATGTATTTCTTGTGGACAAATCTATAACTACTTTTGTCGTTTACCTAAGTTAATTATCGGTCATATAAAAATCTTGGTCTATGTTGGGTCCACCTATTTTCATGCAAATTGACCAAGGTTACTAATTTTCTTTTTGTTCTAACTTCCATCAGAAGTTAAATAACAAATTATATTACTCCATCCATCATCAAATATTTGCACATTTAAATTTGACACGAGTTTTAACAAATATTATGAATGTGTTATGAGTGAAGTAAATGTCTCACAATATTTATTTAGGGCTCGTTTGTTACCCCTGTTTCTGTTTTGATAAGTTAGTATAAATTATCCTGTTAAAACTGATGTTTGGTAGCTCATTTCTATAATTTGTGTGGCCCGGTGTAAGGTGAAAAGCCCGATCAAATCACTGTTTTGCATGGAAAACGAAACCCACCAAAATGGTGGGTTACAGTTTGCCAACATTGAACAGTGTATATGTGATTCTCTCTTCCCAAAACTACCCCTTTCTCTGTAGAAACCTAACCCACCAAAATGTTTTCTCTCTCTTCGGTTCTCCATCTCTCTTTCCTACCTACATCTCCCATGGTGCACTATCTCTCTTCCATTTTCTTTCTCTCCCATAGGTGCAGTATAACTCTATTTCTCTCTTTCCCATGGTGCACTGCGACATCCGTCGTTATCGAGTTCTCCGCAACTTTGCTGCCTCTGCACATCGTCCGCTGCCATCGAGTTCTTCGCAACGCTGCTGCCTCTGCACATCACCATTTCCTCCGCCGTATTTGTGGAGAAAATCTCCCCTCTGCAAATCATCTCGATGCTTGGGAGTCTGCCGTCTGATGCTCGTTTAGAGATTTGAGGGCTAACACTATTCTTCTTTATCCATCCAATATCGAAACATCTGTATTATATAGGAATTGAATTTGGGGGAAATCAATTGGAATTGAAATGGAAGAGGTGAATTACAAATCCCTGCAAATCAAGCAGCAAATCCCCAAATCTCGAGTGTTTGATCTGGGTAGCTTGAAGTTTTTGTTATTTTAGGAGCAGGATGGAATCGATGAATTGGATTTAATTACTGCAATGAAACTATGAAATGGAAGATGGACGAATTGATGGATGCAAATTAAAAAAAAAATTTAAAAAGATGGACGAAATGGAAGATGAACGATTCATAATTTTGATATTTTAATTTTTCTATAAGGATAAAAAAGTAATTTTATAACTTATCTAAACAATACAATAATTTTCATTTTTATCTACCAAACACAAATTCATATTAAATTTAACTCCCCATTTTCCAACACACCATATTATATTTATCTTATCCCACTATATCCTAACCTATCTACCAAACGTAGCCTTATTATATATGAGTACGTGAGTGAAAAAAAAATCAGTGATTGATTGATAAATAAATTAAATATGTTATGAGTGGAATGAGGGTACCACATCATTTATAGTTAAATACGTATTGTGAGTGATTAAAAAGGTAATAGTGAGTCCAACAATAAAGGTGCAAGTTTTTCGTGGACATAATAAAGTGCACAAATGTGCAAATTTTTCATAGACTGAGGGAGTATAATTTAGTCCTAATATTAATATTTCAATTGTGAATGTTTTATTAACTTTTGAAACCAAGTGGTAGGTGAGTATATTATAAAGATTTTTTTCTCATTTACGTCGTAAAGGAAGCGCGTTGGGGCCCACTCATACTAATTTCTTTCTTTTCTTTCTTTCTTTATTTAGGATGCCAAGCATTTCAAGATAGCTAGTTGCTAAACAATTATATCAATCATTAATTTTTCTTATTTTCATGTTTATATTTAATCATATAAAAATATAAAATTAGTATTATTAAATAAAAATTATTTGCTACACACTACATGTCATCGTTTAATGGAAAATTGTATACATATGTATACAGATTAACTATATTTCTTCTATGAAAAATGAAATGAAAGAAAAAGAATACAAACATATTGCATGATAGTATATATAGTAAAACCTCTATAAATTAATAAACTCTCTAAAATAATAAAATCTTCCGGTCCCGATTTGGGCCTTTGTAAAAAATCATCAAATTCAATAAGATAATAAGATAATAATTTTTCGAAAAATTCCTTTATAAAATATAGGTCCCATTAAAACTCTAAATTAATAATTCATAAAAATTACAATTATAAATACAATGATAATTTGCTAAAATATAAATTTATTGTTAATTATTTTTTATTAAAATTTAAATCTAATTGTATTTCATCTTTAACTTTTTTAATTGCACCCAAAACTTTCGGTGTCGAGTTCTCTAGCTGCAACAAAAAATTGTGAAGAGTTGTTGTCGTCCTCAAAGCCTTCTTTCGCGTGACTGGTTCCAATAGTATTGAATCATCTTCAACTTCATCATTAGTAGGATTTTCAATAATATCAGCAACAATTTCCTCCAAAATTTTGAACAATTAAACATTCATCATTTTCACTTGGATAGTCTACCAATTTGTTGATGTCCATTTCATTGCGATAACCAACATTCTTAATCATATTCTCTAGGTCATGGAGGCTCTCTTCAAAGATCATCTCACTTGAGTCGCTTGAAATTGCTTCATTTGAATGAATTTTGTATATGATTATATTTAATTAGTTACAAAAAATTTGGTGATGCATGAATATAATAAATGAAATATATATGAATTTATTTATTTTCAATAAATATGAACTAAATTTGTTGAATTTAAAAAGTCACTCTTTTAATTAATAAAATAAAATATTAATTTATTGATATATTAATATCTCTCTAAATTAATAAAATCTCATGGTCCCAATGCTATTAATTTATAGAGGTTTTACTGTAATTATGTGGTGGGGTGCGGGGTTGTACTGTGCATCTACATACATTATTAATTTTCTCAATTAATTATTAGTCTTGCTATAAAAATACAATAAATTGGTGACTCCTATAATACAACACAATTAAAAAATAAAAATTAAAGAAAGTTAGCAAGAAATTTTTTTATTTTGATTAAAATATTGTTTGAGAATAATATCGGTGAACAATTGGCATGGATAAAACATTTTTTGACAAAAATAAGATAGAATCGGCGATCCACCATAGTTAATAATATTTTGTAATTAATAACATTTTGCAATTTTATAAATAATTAACTTTTGTTATAATCATTTTCATAATAAAAATATATATTAGTATCCGTTTTAAAAAAAAAAAAACATTAATGAAAAAATCATGAATATGGTAATAGAGTTAAAGAATTATTTACCTTAACTATTAGAGCATCCCAATGGGGTTGCTCAAATAGTGGGTGCGGTGGCATTTTCGTAAATAAATGGAACTTTTTTGGGTGGAATTTGGGAGATTGTGTTGGTATGTAGCAGTGAGATTTCTCGTTTTGGGTTTTCAGAGTCTCTACTTTAATAATTATAGAATGATTGAATTTGAGAAAAATGATATTAATTAAATTTGTAATATAAAATAAATAAATAAAAGCGAAAAAAATTAAATATTTAATTTTTTATTAATATTTTAATTTATTTCATTAAATAACATTAAAATTAAAATAGCAATTTTAGAAATTAAAAATGGTTGAAGAAAGATGGTTGAAAGATTGAAGAATGGATGAAGATGTGTGAAAATGTGGAATTGAAATAGGATATTTATAGATGAATTAAAGAATAAAAAAAAATTAAAAAGGAAAAAAAAAACTAGGGGCGCGGGAAACCGGGTGCCGCAGCGGTGAAATCCGGGTGGGTTTCCCGCGCCCAGCGCCCGTCTCACGGGACAACAACTGAAACGGGCAACCCTCCCCCTGCAGCGTCAGTTTCTCTGTCTCAGGCGCCCCACCCCCTGCCCCCTCCCTGCCCGAAGCGCGGGCTACCCTAGCGCCGCGCATGCTCTTATATTGACATAATTCATTTTGAATTTTTTTCTCCAGAATAATAAAAAGCTAAATTTGTAAATTTAATTTCAAAATTGATATTATGTCTCAACACATGTCATTTTATCATTTCCCAAAAATTAGTTTTATAATAAACCAAGTATAAATTCATTGACTGTTTTCAAAGACTATGAAGTTTGCATACAAAATTTCCCCAAACTCTCAGCCGATGACTGAGTCAATGAATATATGGATTTATATACTTCCTCCCCTCACTTCGATTTGTTATTCATTTATTATTTTATTATTTTAGTTCGTTTATAAATGAATTATTTCATTTTTTATTTTCTGGTAGGTATATTTCTCCATTTTATACTCACAACATATTTTAATACAATAAATGAAGTGGATATATCTTAAGTTTAAATAATTTTTAAAATATATTTCAGGTCAAAATGAGTAAAAATTATAGTATAATTGTACATATCATTTTTTAATATTACTAGTATTCTAATCCGCGCTCTTCCACCACCATTTATCTTATTATGGGAAAAAAATTAAAATATATTTAATTTTGAAATAAAATTAGATATGTAAAAGTTACATTACAAACAAAAATAAAAATTATTACCACACAAAATTCAAGTGGAATCATTTTGTCACTAACCTTAAATCAAAAAAAATTAAAAGTGTAAAATTAATAATTTTCAAATTCAAAGATACAAATTATAGAAGTCAAAATAAATATATATATGTAAGACTCAAACATATATATTTTATAAAATATTATAATAAATACTTAAAAATTAAAGGAATCATAAAATAAGAAATATTTAATTAAAATATTATATCTTATCATATTTTAAAAAGTAAAACACGAAAAAATAATTAAAAATAATGAATATTTGCATTGGGATAGAGGAATCTTTATTTTTAATTGGTGGGATAAAAACTGCAAATGCAAATCCTTAGTTCCTCATCACCCACGAACCACATCGCATAACTCCACTCTGTGTACCAGTTCGAACTTATCTGTCTCTCCCCCTAAATTTCAATCGATCTTTCTAGAATGTCACTAGACTCTCTTTCCTTCTGTTTTCCGCACTACCCATTTTGTCCCCCCAAACCTTTTCCTAATTCCTTATCGTGTAAGGCTAAAACTATGTTTATTCCACAGAGACTTGACTGCTAAGCAAAAGTCCTTTGTGGTCACTTCACTTCCTTCACGCAACCTCCTTTTATACCTACCTACGTTTGCACCCAAACCTTGCTTGCATTCAATCAGCGCACAAAATACTACTGTCAAATTCAAAAATCCATCACTTCACTTGCCTTTCTTTACTAATTTACTACTACCATGGAAGGTGACGGAAGGCCCAACAACTACAACGGAAGAGGTCGTGGTCGTGGACGCGGAGGAGCCGCTGGTCGACGTGGCACCTACCAGGATCAACAAGGTGGAGGAGGCCGTGGCCGTGGACGCGGAGGCGAAGGCGGTCAAAATCAATCTGGCGGAAGAGGTTGGGACGATCAGTACCGTGGCCCAACCCCTCAACAGCGTCCCTCTCTCCCTCAGAGGGTAGCTGAACAGCCTCTGCTGCCGGCGGGCGCCGGTGGAAGAGGGTCAACGTGGACCGGTAGGCCGTGGGGCCCCTCTTTTTCATCTCAACCGTCTCCTTCTTCAATTCGACCCGCTCAAGCCCCTCCTGCTTGGGTTCCTTCTTCTTCAACTCGTCCTGTACAACCTCCTCCTCCTTCATCCCCGTCCAAACCGACTGTTGCTGCTGGTATATCGTAATTTTTTTCTTTTTATATAAATACACGATTGAGCAGTGTTTGAATAGTTCATCGTCGACAGTTAAGCTTGGCGTTCAGTCTCTCACCATTTCGGAGAAGCAGTCTTCGAGTAAAGAAGGCCAGATTCAGGCGATACGCCGCCCGGACCGCGGCGGCACGCTCGCAGTGCGTAGGATCAACCTCGTCGTCAATCATTTCCCAGTTTCTTTCGACAAAGAGGGAACAATTTACCATTACGACGTGGACGTAAAGCCCGTGGCCTCCAATGGTAGTCTCCCCGCGAGAAAAGCGCTCAGGAAATCTGATATGCGCTTCATCAAAGATCTCGCGTTTCCTGACGCCGCCGAGCTTCTGAGTACGGTCTACGACGGTGAGAAGAATGTCTTCAGCGCGATTCGTTTAGGGGAAGGGGAGTACAAAGTCCAAGTGCCCGAGGGCGAGGATCTGAGAGGCGGCGCCTATAAGTTCACGATAAAACTCGTGAACGAGCTGAAACTAGCTAAGCTGAATGATTACTTGAGAGGGAATCTCTCCTCCGTCCCTCGTGATACGCTTCAGGGACTGGATTTGGTGATGAAGGAGAATCCGATGAGGACGAGAATCCCTCTGGGTAGCAGAAGCTTCTTCTCGGCACGAAATTCGGCTGACCTCCGTGGCGGGCTTGCAGCTTACAAGGGATTTATGCCGAGCTTGAAGGCAACGGGGCAGGGGCTTGCATTGTGTCTGGATTACTCCGTTCTTGCATTCAGAAAGCCGTTGCCCGTGATCGACTTTTTGAGACAGCATATAAATATGAGAGAGGTGAGCGAGGTTGTGAGAAGGGCGAAGGACGCCAATGATGCTCTTCGAGGACTGAAAGTGAAGGTGACTCACCGCCGCACAAATCAGAAGTATACAATTGTAGGGCTAACTAGAGAAAATACTCGCGATATCTACTTTAATCTTGAAGAGGGCGATGCGCCTCCTCGGAAGATTAACGTCGTTGAATACTTCAAGATGAAGTGGAACAGGGATATTATGCACCTTGATATTCCATGCTTGGATGTTGGAACACCGAAAAAACCCAATGTCATACCTATGGAATTCTGTGTGTTGGCTGAAGGGCAGAAGTTTCCTAAGGAAAATTTGGACAAAGATACAGCTGTGTACTTGAAGAAACTGACTCTTGTTAAGCCTTGGGAGAGGAAGGACACAATTTGTGATATGGTGCGGGCTGAGGACGGGTCATTTGGGTACGAAATTCATATTTTCTTTTCTTTCTTGATATGTTGTTTATTGGTGCATTCCTTATATTTGCTAATTGCTTTATCTTATATGGCAAGTTGCGTCATTATATAAATTTTGCTTTTGTGGTCATGTATTTTGCTCAGTTTTTATTACTTGACTAGTTCTGCTTTTGTGTTGTTTAGAGATGATGAAACTGTAGGATCTGCGTACTTATTTGGTAAAGAGTGGAAAGTGTAAATTTGTTCATATTATGCATGTAGATATAGATGCTGAATTCTTATATACCTAGATGCTTTACTATATCTTCTTTTGTGTTGTTCATGTATTACTCTATTTATATTATTAGTCCCCTACTTTGTGGAGGGTATTGTGCTCTTATTTGCCAAGATTGAGAATTATAATCTTGTTGGTGTTGTACATGTCGATGCATATCCTGACTTGTGTAGTATGTGATGACAAGAGTTTTAATTTGAGCAACGGACTGATTGTTATCTTAATCTTTTTCTTGATAATTGCAGCCAGATTGCAAAGAATTTTAGCCTTAATCTTGACATGAACATGACAAGGGTTGGAGGTCGAGTGATTGGTGCTCCCAACTTGAAAGTAGGAGGTAACCACAATACTGTGAAAGTGGACGCTGACAAATGCCAGTGGAACCTTCTTGGCAAATCATTTGTTGACTCGAAATCCCTCGACTGCTGGGCCTTGCTTGATTTTACTGATGGTGATCGTTACAACAGGCTGCACGCAGAACAATTCGTCAACAATCTGAGGGGTCGCTGCAGAAATCTTGGTATTCAAATGGCTGAACCTGTTGTGTATCGTCTCAGTAAGATGTTTGAGCTCTCCTCTGTGAACAGGCTCGAGAAGCTGTTGAAGGATATCGTTAATGAAGCCAGTAGAAGAGGAAAGCTGCAAATGATTATGTGTGCTATGCCTAGAAAGGATCCCGGATACAAGTATATAAAATGGATTTCGGAGACACAGATTGGTGTAGTAACTCAGTGTTTTTTGTCTAACATGGCTAACAAGGGCCAAGATCAATACCTTGCCAATCTTTGTCTGAAGATCAATGTTAAGGTAGGAGGCACTAATTTTGAAGTATCCGGACAGCTTCTGAATTTCAATGGTGGTGGAGATCATGTGATGTTCATAGGTGCTGATGTGAATCACCCTGCGCCTATGAACAAGGAATGCCCCTCCATAGCTGCAGTCGTGGGCACAGTTAATTGGCCTGCTGCGAATCGCTATGCTGCAAGGATTAGTCCTCAGACCCACAGGTGTGAAACTATCAAGAATTTTGGAGCAATGTGTTTGGATTTGGTGAAGGCTTATGCTCGAACCAACCAGATCAGGCCGAAGAGAATTATTGTCTTCCGTGATGGAGTGAGTGAGGGACAGTTTGAGATGGTTCTTGGTCAAGAGCTCCTGGATTTGAAGAACTCTATCTACAGTGATGATTACCAACCTCCCATCACTGTTATTGTAGCTCAGAAGCGACACCAAACACGCCTTTTTGTCGAGAACAGGAACGATGGTGGACAAACTGGCAATGTGCCTCCTGGGACAGTGGTGGATAACACAATTGTTCATCCTCAAGACTTTGACTTTTACTTGTGCAGCCACTACGGAGGTATTGGCACAAGCAAGCCTACTCACTACTACGTGCTTTGGGACGAGAACAGCTTCACGTCCGACCAGTTGCAGAAGCTCATATATGATATGTGCTTCACTTTTGTTCGCTGCACTAAGCCCGTGTCACTCGTTCCACCAGTGTACTATGCTGATCTCGTTGCTTACAGGGGCCGTATGTTCCAAGAAGTTGCCATGGCGGACTCTCGTGCATCGAGAACAGCTTCGTTTGACCAAAGCTTCTACAGCCTTCACTCTGATTTGGTGAACAATATGTTCTTCGTTTAGAGCGGTAGAAGACCCCATGCCCAAGACATGTTCAATCTCCTTTCAAAGGAGTTTGTGCGTGAATCTAATGGGGTTTGCTTCTTGTTTCGTGGAGAGCTTTGGCTCGAATGAGGATGTTTAGGCATCAAAACAAGTAGCATACCCCATTGTTTTTGCTGCCATTTTTCGATTCGTAGTTAAGGATGTTTGTTGCTCGTGCTTGCAGTTTGAAGTCTGTTTCTCGTTTGGTTTGGTTTAGTTGATGTTTGATTGGTACGCTTGTTTTTACCATGTAAGTTATCTGGTATTTTGTCATTGAATGAAGGCAGTTATGTGTTTTAATTGAACTTTTGCTGAGCTTTATTTCTTTTATGTAGTATTTTTTACTTTTGGTTCATTTTACTTATGTTGAATGGTTTTCTAAAGAGACTGGGATCTAGACAGCACCACATATATAAGGGTGTATATCAAAAAACGTTATCAATGTGCAACATAGTCTACAGTTAACACCTCTATATATTACAGTTCTTTTAAGTTATGCACATTTCTAGTCGTGAATCTTGAAAAGGATGCTAATGAATGCAACTTCTTTAGGCCTCTCTCTAAGAAAGTGGAGTCAAAATTAGTTGTTATTACAGTTGGTAAGAATCAATCAAGAAAATCAAGATTTAATCTTAGAAAGAGATATGAGAGAAAGCTTCCCAGAACATGCTTAAACCCTGAAACTCTGTTCGCAAATTTCTCAAGCAAGTAAAACTTCAAATACTTACCAATTACCATGCCTAACGTTTGCTTCATTTCATTGCTTGTAGTAAAGCCGGAATTATTAAAAGGGAATAAACATTTACTTAAATTACCAAATTTATTATAATATTATAAATTATATTCCTATCGTCTACGAAAGTTACACTTTGTCATTTCGGGAAGAGTTTGCATTTGAGAATTTTTATTTACACTATTCAATATACCAATTGGAATTCAAGCTTTAATCGCTACACATCCATTAAAATCAAAATATATTATTAAAACTCGTATTTGATCAAAACGTGAACTATTTTTGTGGATGAAGGGAGCATTTAGTATTTATTTGAAAATGTAAAATATAAAAGAATCATATATCTTATTTTTCAGATTTATCGGCCCTATACTAAATTAAAATGACATTAAATATTTTAAAAATAATTATATACTCATTTTATCTATTTATTTAGACTCACTTTAATCAAATTGACAATTTTGACCAAGAGTTTAAATAAATGGAACAAGAGAGTATTTTATTTGGAAGAATAAACTTTTAAAATAAAGCATAAAGTTAAACTAGAGTCTGAAAAACTAACTTAAAAATATATTAATGGGACACAGAAATGCAAAAATATGAGATTTGCTAGAGTTGTGAAGTTAATGAAGTAAGTTCTTTACTTATAATCCCTCCGTCTCAATAATGATGACACAAAATTTTTAGGCATGATTTTTAAGAAGAATATATAAAATAGTGTAAGAGTGATAAATGTGGTAGGGTTTACAACTTTTTAAATGGATAATTTTTATTATTTTAGAAATGTGTCAAGCTTAGTAGGACATCCAATAAGGGAATTGTCTCAAAATTAAGAGGAGTACAAATTGATTGAAAGCAATAAATGATTTTGAAATCATATTTCTACACGAGATATATATACATACATAATTTTTTAGGAATGGGGATTATGTATGTTTATTATTTCATGTAATATGGTATTTCTTATTATCCTTAGAAATGATCACAACACATGTCCTCAGTTTACCGTGTTTTTAATTAATGTACTCTTACGTACTACTTCATTAGACGTATTTGTTTTTTGCTCTAATATCAATATTTAGTTATAATAATTTTTTAGAAGACTTTTATTCTTTAAAGCTTGTAAAAAATAAAAATATATCTAATTGGGTGAAACGTTCTAATAAGGAAAATGCGTCTGATGAAGTGAGACGGAAGGAATAGTATATTATGTAGATAAATACTAAATTTTTGATAAAAATTAATTAAATTCTTAAAGTTTATTAATTATAATATAATTTAATATTTATTTTACATAAATTAATAATAAAAATAAAAATTATAATGGTTCATATAAAATATGGCACCTCCTATATTCACGAATTTGTTACCTAATTTTCTTTTTTAGTAAGCAAATCCATCCGATTTATACCACAATTCAATTAATATAATAAATCAAATAAAATTCCAACCAACTCAATTATATATACTCATTAATGGAGTGGGGCGGATCCGGTAAGGCCCAATGGGAGGGTTAAGCCCCTACTAAACAAAAAATTTAGGGAAAAAGACGGGCCGGTCCATTATGATCAAATATTGGGCAAAAAAAACCATCAAAGAAACTTGTTATCATACGGCCCCAAATTACAAGTGGATGGACCAAAAAACCACCCATTTAAATAGGGATTTTTTAGCTGCAGTAAATATTCAAAAAATCACTTCAATTACTCGCGCCTCTCCACTTCCCATTACTCGCGCCTCTCCACTTCCCACGATCTCTGCCAAAATCCTCGCGAAACCAGAAACCAGAAACCTAAATCTCCGAGCAAGAGAAAGCTACTAATCGACGCGAAACCAGCACCGATAAGGAACTGAATCACCGTTCAAAAACCACCATTAATCTCCGGCGATATCAACAGTAAAAAGGTAAAATTCACATTACAATTTGAGTTCGTCATTTTGTCTAAATCACTGGATATTTTGTTGAAAACACACAAACCAAAATGATTTTGCGGTTTCCGAAACAATCACTGTTGAATCTTAAACGATAATCTATTTAATTGTGGTTTCCGAAACCATCACTGTTGAAAAAATTGATGGATATAGTTGATTCTCACCAATGATGAAATGATTTTGAAATAGACTTGCATGCAACCATCACTAACGCTTGTTTGAACCAAAATAAGAATGATTTTGCATTCAATTGTGGTTTTCAATATTTTAACATCTAATTGTGGTTTTCAAATTTCCATTGTAGATAATCAGAAATATGACGAAGAGAAGAAATGTTGAAAATCCAGCACAACAACATGACAGCGATTTTGAGGCTTATGGTAAGGAAAAATGAATTCATGGTTTAGATTTGATGGTATTATGGTTTATGATGATGGTTCATTAATTCTGATGCTGATGGTTAACTAGGCTTTATGCATAGGTTAAGGGATTCAAAGTAAATGATACATTACTTATGTTCTAATGGTTCATTAATTATATTCTGGTGGTTCACTAAGCTCTGTGTATTAGTTTAGGCTTCATCATAAATGGTTCATTTGTTATGTGTTGATGGTTCACTATTACGTGTGTATTGGTTTAGATTGTGATTCTAGATGGTTCATTTATTATGTGTTGATGGTTGAATATGACATGTGTATCGGTTTAGGATACAATACTTGAATGGTTCATAACTTATGTAGTGGTGGTTCACCATGCCTACAGTAGTGGTTTAAAACTTCAACAGACATGGTTCTTTAATTATGTTCTGATGGTCATCTAGACCTGCTGTAATGGTATGCTGGTTCAGGTTAGATGGGTCATTTAATATGTGCTAATGATCCAATCTCACTAATGTGTTGGTTCATGCATTAAACCAAGACATTATGTAATCATATGCTGATGGTTATTTTATAGAATAATATAGAGGTCTTAGTTGTGATTCATTTGTTCTGTGTTGATTGTTATACAGATCATGCTCAGATGAGTTTCTAATTTAAACATGTAGTTGACAATAATACATTCATATGTTTCTGTAGACCAACACTGGCAATCAAAAACCAAAAAAAGGAAAACTGAAGCAAGTACATCACAAATGGCAAAGGAACCGAAAGGTAATAACCAAAAAACCACATCACTTTTTGACAAGTCAATTGAGAATTATTTACGCATGATTAACAATGGTCAAAAAAAATATATGCAGGTTTCAAATGCCGAATTGCTTCTCTACCAAGTGAACTCAAACAAATGAACCTCCAAGACTGTCACATGAAAGTCATCAAACGCACCCCATTTTCATTATTCATTCAGGCGATGCTCAGTGGTTCACTAAACCTGAACCACTGCCAAAAAATTGATGCAGATCTACTCAGTATTGTCAAATGCTATGACAAGAACTACAATGACTTTGTTGTGGAAAATACTGTGATGACGCTTGATGAATCTGCCCCAGAGCTGATATTTGGTGTCGTTTCAGGAGATCTACCAATTCTTCTGAATGTAGAGGAGTACGACACAACCGATTTCTTCAAGAGTTGTTATCCGGAGAAACTGAACCAAGAAAAGAACAACCCCAATTATAGGCTGTCCAAAACACTCTTGAAGACGAAAATTGTCGAGCGGATAAATGACACAAGTGCAAAGACTGTGGAGGAGGTTGCTTCGTTGGTAACTCTCTACATGCTGTGTACATTCTTCGTGGTACCAAATAACAACTATCTGCCATGGGCATATACCGAGACAGTGAAGGATCTGACAACGTTGTCAAAATATAATTGGTCTGCACACATAGTCAAACAGGTTTTCAAAAGCCTCAAATCTGGACAGGAAAAACTGGACAAATGCCTGATGATTCTACCAGTAAGTGTCTGTCCAACATCTTAAATAAATTTTATTTAATTAACCAATTAATATGATAAACTTACAAATTTCATTTACTGTATGCAGTATTTGTTATGTGAGAAAACTGATATGCTGAAACCAGTGGATAAAGATGCTTTCCCAAGGTTCCTCAAATGGGATCTTAGAGAGCTGACACCGTTGCTGAAACTGGGGACATTGGGTGCTTCCAAGTTCAACCTGAGATTCGTAAGTCCAAAAAAAATGTGGTTTAAAACAGTCCTAAAATGTGGTTTTCATATTTCAAAAATACCTGGAGTAGTGGTTTAGCATATTACAATAAGTGGTTTAATAGTTATGTACTGATGGTTCAATATGTCTGATTATATGGTTTAGGACAACAATATACATAGTCCATTACCTAGTTGCTGATGGTTCTATATATCTAATGTAATGGTTCAGGATATCAAACTATATGGTTCATTCTCACCGTGCTGATGGTTCACTGTGATGCATATAACTGGTTGATTCATTATATGATGATGGTTTAATATGTCTAATATAGTGGGTTAGGAAATCAAACTAAATGGTTTATTATGTATGTAGTACTGGTTCATTTCATGTATATAGATGGTTCGTTACATATGTCCTGCTGGTTGATTATGTTTGATGATATGGATATTACTAAATCTCTATTTGTGGTTCATTCATTTTTCTATATTAAAATGAATACAGAAACTTATCAACAACATCACTGCTGCGGAGAATGAAAAGAGAAGGCTTGAGGAATTAAAAGGACACACACACAACGAAGAGCCTAGAGATAATGTTGATGACATCAACTATATGGCACATCCGTTCGTTCAATAGTCAATCCACATATCGGCTGCAAATATGGAGAAATCGGACAACCAACTGGCTTCATTAACTGCAGAACGTGACAGTCTACAAAACAAGGTGGCACAGTTAACTGAAGATTTAAAGCAAGTGGCTGAAGAAAACAACATTCTGAGAGTGGAGGTTGAAAGACTGCAGAGCATCGAACCTACTGCATCACAAGTTGTCATGTCAACAAGCGCCGAAAAGAGTGCAAAAATCGTTGACCAAGACATCGTGATCAGATCACTCAGACAAGAACTGGATGCCCTGAAGAATGAAATGCTGGATAAACTGGGTGAAAAAGAACACACCATCCAAAAGTTGATAGCAGAGATTGAGAGCTTGAAGAGAAAGATGCCAGAGACGCCGAAAGCTCCAGAAATTAAGGCCACAAAGACGACTGGCAAACCGAAAGCACCGGAAACAAAAACCAGTGAAGCAACGAACAAGAAAGCCCCAAAAGCCACAACAAAAGAAGCCCCAAAAACTCAACAAACTGAGCCATCCTCCCTTGCAAAAAGAATTATGGAATGCACGGACAGAAAACAGAAGAAGCTGCACACACCTACTGAAGATAAACAAGGAAGAGGAGGGAAACCAGAAACACGAGGTAGAGGTAGAGGACGAGGAAGAGGAATAGGAAGGGGACAAGGAAAGAAGCAAGAATCTCAAGAAGAGAAGGCAGCTGATAAGAATGAGGAGGAAACGACAATTGCCGTACCAAAAAGGCCCGATATCATCTTCGACAAAACTTGTCCAGGATACAAGTACCTACCTCAGAAGGAATATGATTACATCATCAAAAAGTACAATGATGGAGGAATCGGGTACGTAATGATATACAGTTTAATTTATACTGATGGTTCATAAAATTATACAGATGGTTCATAAAAATTATACAGATGGTTCAACATAAAAAGTAGATGGTTTATAATATTACCATAGATGGTTCAAAACATTTACACTTGCTTAACTACTGTTAAATTGGTTTTGCAGGGAAGCAATCTGGAAAAGGGCTGACACACAACTGTTAACGGTGGCGAACGCTATCGAACTCCTAGAAGGAATGAAGATTGGATCAGAGGTAAGAAATCATTTTTTTTAAAAATAAATTAAAAATACTAACCCTAAAAATGTGACCAAAAACACAGCACATCGACAGCTGGGCTCAAATAATCGGAGAGAGGCATCCTTAAAAATCGACCTACGTTTTCCCAACATTAAGCTGGGTAAGTATGAATGCAAAATTTGATTATTAAAATGAATTAGCTATAAAACAAATACAACAAATAAATGCAGCTATATGTCGCACGTTGTGAACAAAGCGAATACTACAAGGCAATGATGGAACAAGAGGTCGACAGCAGGATATGTGAAGCCCTACAACAAAAACTCATGATCTTTCCCATGGCAACCACTGGTCCGAGATCTATCTCCGATGGCAATCTGGAACACTTCACCTTGCTTACATTTCATGTAAGCAACTGCAAATGGGCCCACTACAACTCAATTCAGTATCAAAAGGGTGAAAAGGACATGCATTTCCAGAGGTGTACAATTCTGGTAAGCACAACATGCTTTAAAACATTGGTTTAAAAACATTCAACTGGTGGTTCAAAAACAAAATCGAATGGTATCCAAAAAATCTTATAGTGGTTGTGTGGTTTTATTAACAGATTGACCACATAGAGCATATAATCAAAACACGGTTTCGTCACGTGGACATGCCACTGATGAAGCCAGACTACGAGAGACAGTACACCTCAGAGCCAAGCCCAAAGCAAGAAATCATGAGCGACGACTGTGGCATAATTGTCTGTGTCATGATCAACAAAATGATAAAGAATCTACCTCAACTGAAACCAGTCCTCCTCGACACAGAAACAATTGCAAAATACAGAGGTAAAATGCTTCAAATCTTCATTGAAGATGAATTGACAAGAGGGCAGTAGTCATATCAAGAACATGATTTAGAATATTCAACATCTGATTGTAAAAATGTTGGTACACTTTGCAAATTTCTGTTTTAAAACATTAATTAGTAGTATTTGTGGTTTTATATAGGAACAATGATGGTCTTAAGATTATGTGCATATGGTTTAAAAATTCCTCTTGGTGGTTCTCTTGTTAGCTTATTCTGGTTTTTGCATAATCTGGATAGAATAATAAAGTTAAGTTCCAAACTGCATAAATCAACACACAACCATCAACTGAAGATAACTAAACCATCAGTGAGTACAAAGTAAACCAGTAACATATAAAAAATAAACCATCTCGTATGAAAAACAAATCTAAATATAAGAAAACAAAAATAATGGTTTTAAGATTATGTGCATATGGTTCAAAAATTTCTCTTGATGGTTCTCTTGTTAGCTTATTCTGGTTTTTGCATAATTTGGATAGAATAATAAAGTTAAGTTCAAAACTGCATAAATCAATAAAAAACCATCAACTGAAGATAACTAAACCATCAGTGAGTAAAAAGTAAACCAGTAACATATACAAAAGAAACCATCTCGTATGAAAAACAAATAAAAATGGAAATATCTATCTAATAATTAACAGCCTCCCTACAAGACTTTCTGTTGTGATGACCCATTTTTCCACACCTGCCGCACTTAATCAACTTCGTCTCCTCACCCCTTGACTTGATTCGCCTTTTACGTGGTCGACCTGCAAGTCTCTTCATGTTCGGGGGTAAAATCTCGCCATGACTACTTGATCCCGAACACTCAACCCTCTCACTCAATGGAAGCACACCAATACAAGCAGAATAAGTTTGCTTATACATATCAACAGTAAGTAAGGGGTCAACAATATCTGTCAAAGAAATACCAAAACGACGAACCAATGCCGCAACATGAACACAAGGGAACGCTCTTGTTTGCCAAATACAGCATGTACAAGTCTTCTGTGAAATATCAACTGCAACACTAGGTGTTGCATAAACTTCAAACTGAGTGTTAGAAGGATCCCTCACACGAACATTCCAATTGGCACTAAGCCTCATATACTTTTGCTATTTTTTCTCAAACCTAGGACACAAATGACCCTCCCATTTAGCAGAACTCTGTGCCCTTTCAACAAACCAATCCATCAACTTCTTACGAACACAATCAACCGAATGCGTAACAGGTAATCATCTTGCTTCCATCAAACAATTGTTCAAAGATTCAGAGGCATTCGATGTCATCTCGCCAAAACGCATAACGGGAGAATATGAAATTGCCCACTTCTCATAAGGAATGTCACTCAGAAATGACTTACAAACCTTGCCGCCTTCACTCTCATACATTGTCAAAAACTGATCAAATAACCTCTTGTTAGGAGCCTTTGCCATCTTCAACAACAGGTAACACAACCTCTCACGCTTACTATTACAGAAAACCTTCGAACTCATAGCATCCAGCAAGTTATTCTTCAAATGCTGCAGACAGTAAAAATGGTGTTGCCCAGCAAACACATCATCAAGGGACTCCAACAGATCTATATTACGATCCGTAACAAATATCACATTACTACCGATAATCTTCTTTAATTCAATCAAAAATCACCACCAATTCTCTTTGTTCTCAGCCAAAACAAATCCAAATGCAACTGGGAAAAGACCTACAGAATATTACATCAAAAAACAGACCATCAACATAATAAATGAAAACCATGCGCATAGATCAATAGAACCACCAGCAGAAAAATATTGAACCATTAGGTCAAAAAGATAAACCATTTAAAGAATATAAAAAACCCGTATCAGAATATAATAAAAACCATAAGAATAAAACATGCAAACCAATAACATAGACATGTGAAACCACTAAGACAAAAAAAATGAACCATAGAAACATAAAGGTCAAAAAAAAATTCATGCCATCAAATAAATAAAACAGAACCATACAGATAAAGAAGGAGAACCGTTAGCATACCACTAATGAACCATTCATTTAAAAAACAAAACCACCAAACAACACAGTGTAAAATTAGCCTAACACTATAAAAACGTACCATTATTCGCATCCTTGCTAGTTGCAGCTAAAAGAGTCCCCTTGAACCTTGATTTCATAAAAGTGCCATCCAGGAAAAGCATCTGACGGCACAATTTAAAACCATCAATACATGGACCAAAAGAAACAAACAACGATTGAAACTGTTTCGTAAGCGGATGAACCACCAGCTGCACGTGACTACCAGGATCTGTTCTCCCAATAGCATCAACATACCAACCAAGATCATGAAATGAATCCTTGAAGTTACCATACACAGAATCTCGAGCCTTCTCTATAGCTCGTCTAGCCCTTTGATAAGAAATGTCAAAACCATATAGATCCAACATAACTTGCCGAAGCTCACCTGGAGAAAATGTCGCTTTCTTACGAACATTATCCAAAGCAAGATCACACAACAACTTCACACCAATTCTCGAAGTGTTAACAAACGATGATGACAACTCACAAGAATGAACATTATTCAACTCTCTAATATAAAAGCATTCATCCACAGAATAAACAGAACCCCTCACAAACCACCCGCACCCAACAACAAATTTTTTAGCGCATACCACGTGCACTCTCTTTGGCTCATTTCTCATAAATTCATAACCAAATCCAACATGCGATGAATACTTCACGAGACAATTCCTAAATTCAACAACACTCTCAAACTTTTGTCCCACAAATCTAATAAGATCGCACCAACCATCCGATAATAAAGCCTTTTCCTTATTCGCAGGACATATATCGTAAGTAAAATCATCATAATCTGAATCTCCATCGTCAAGAGTAGAATGAGTCAAACCATTAGTTGGTTCTAAACAAACCACAGATGTATTATCACTAACCAAAGATTTTTCAAATTCAAGCACATCAACATTCACAAATTTCAACCCAACCGAACCAATAATCATACACATATTCCCAAAATCTGATTCTGACTTCAAACAACATCGATCATGCCCATCCATTCTGTAAAAAAACGAAACCGAACCAACGTTGATATCACACCAATTCGATAAAACAGCGGAAATCAGATCATTGAAACTTGAAACTTGAAACTTGTGAATTGTTGACAACCAACGTCTCCTCTCTATACTTAATCAACAATGAGAAACTGCAATCCATTAGGAAACAAAAATTCGGAACAAGGAAGAACCGACGATGAAAACGGAGAAACCGTCGAAACAAAAAAACGAAAATTAGAACAGAAAAAATAGGCAATTGAATCTGAAAAATGTAGTAACAATCAACCCAGCATCAAACGATCAAATATAGAAGAAGAAATCTCTGAAAAAAAGGAATAATGGACGGCGAATCATGCAAAATTTGATTCGCAGATGATTTTCTGCAACCGTTATTGATATTCCCATAAATAAAAAATTAAAAAATATAATTAATACACTAAGGTTAAAAACGTGAAACCACATTAATATTTTGGGTTTAATTGAACAAAAGTGTATTAGAATGGACCTATATGTCAATGAGAAAAAAAGGTGGTTTTATTTGACTACAAGTTTACATAAGTGGACCTTATAGACATTAATCCAAAAATTTAATATTTTTTATAATTATAAAATTATATATATATATATTAACAAATAATTATAAAAAGTCTCTCCCATCAATTTGAGTTAGTAAAAATTAATTTTTTATTTATACATAAAAAATTAGTTTTTACTGTTGATTTTTTCTGCGTCCATCACTGAGTACCCTCAACTTAAACTATTTTCTTGAGATATATACCAAACCGAAATGAATAACAAATTCGTGAATGGAGAATATTATATTCCCTTCGTCCCAATAAGCATGACAAAAAATTTTTGGGCACAGTTATTAAGAAGAGTGTATAAAGTAGTGTAAGAGTGATAAAAGTGGTAGGATCCACACCTTTTTTTTTTTAGGATCCACACCTTTTTTAAAGGGATAACTTTTACTATTTTATGAATGTGCCAACCTTAGTGGGACGTCCAAATAAAAAAATTGTGATAAATTTAATGGTACGAAGGTAGTATAATTTTTATCATAGGTGTAATTATAGAAAATTAAAATAATAAAAAATAAAGGATAATGAAAATAATTACTTAATATATTAGTAGCATAAAAAAAGAGGCGGTGAGTGAGGAACACATGCCGTTGAGACCAGAAATTAAAACAAAAAAAGGGTAAAATATAATTTTTGGCCTGAACTTTGAGGTAGTATTCAGTTTATAGTCTGAACTTTTAAAAATGTTTAAAATAACAAGTACTTTAAACAAATGTATAAATCATGACACAATTTAAAAGTTGAATATGAAAATAATGTTTATGATATTTTTATTAAAGAAAATAAATAAATCATTAATATCTAAAAATCAAAAACTCTTTAGTTTCAAAGTCATCATAATCAAAGTATTTAAAAAATAATAAAGTCCACCTTCCATTCATTTACACTAAATCTTTAAATTTTTCTTTAAAATATATGAATATTTAATTCAAAATACTAATTTTTCAGTTTATTAAATAAGAATTCCAATTTACAAATATGAGACCTATAATATGTAGGGGTGTAATTGAATCAAACTGAACTGAATATTGTCGTGCTCGAATTCGTCTCCTTTGAAAATTTAAGTTCGATTCGAGTTTGGTTCAAGTTTTGATAACTAAGTTCGATAAATAAAAATTGAGCTCAAGTTCATTTATTATTTGATTTAATAGTAATTGAACTCGAACTTGACGTGAGTTCGTTAAATATTCGAGCTCGAGTTTATTAAAAAGTCTGTTTATTAAATTATTATGTTAATATATATATATATATATATTATTTTGATAAGTTTATGAACTAGTTCTTATAGAATGTTCGCGAACTATTTGAAACTCGGCACGTTTTTAAAGTGCGTGTACAAATTCGTTAACTATTCAAAATTTGGTTTGTTAAAACTATATTCGAAACTTGGCTTGTTTTTAAATAATAATAATTTATTTAAATTTCTTTTCTTTAATAAAAAATATCACAAACACTATTTTTATATTTAAATTTTCACTTGTGCCATAATTTATACATTTTTCTAAAATGCGGACTATTTTAAACATTTTTAAAAGTTCATGCTACAAATTGAACATTACCTTAAAGTTCAGATCATAAACTATAATTTACCCTTAAAAAAACAGGGAAATAGATTTCAAGTTAGAGTGTGATGCGTCAATCTAATTTAATGGTAACGTAATCTAAATATAAAAAAGAAAAAAAAGAAAAAAGGTAAATACAGACACACAAACACAGTGGTTCACACTTCCCACATAAACACCAATGCCGCCAACAAATCTTTGTTGCCACGTAACCCCGCGGGTCCACCTCACCCCCTCACCTCACCGCCCCCTTTTCTATATATTTCGCCTTCCTTCCTTCCTTCCTTCCTTCTCTCTCCTCCATTATTCTCCCCTTCCTCAAACCATTTTTACTCACAATACTCTACACGTAATGGCGCCTAGGGCGGCGGACAGCGACCCGCACTTTCGCGGCGTTAGGAAGCGGCCGTGGGGCCGTTACGCCGCCGAGATCAGAGATCCCTCCAAGAAGTGCCGCGTTTGGCTCGGCACCTTCGACACGGCCGAGGACGCCGCCCTAGCCTACGACTCTGCCGCCCGCCAATTCCGCGGCCAAAAAGCCAAGACCAACTTCCCTCCACCCCAATTCGACACCAAGCATCCCGACAACAAACGCAGCACCGTTGAGTCGTCAACGCTCATCCTCGATCCCAAACTCCTCCAGCTCACCTTAGGCCGCCGCCCCATGAGATTCCCGTTTGGTGGCGGACGATTCGTGGCGGCAGTAGCAGTGCCGAACACGATGCTCAATCTCCGCCCCGAGTCGCGGCAGGAAATTATACAAGTGATGAATGAAATGCGCCACGTGCCGGCGGAGTTTCTCCGATGCGGCGGTGCGGCGGCGAAAAGTAAGTCGGAGTCGTCCTCAGCCGTGGTTGACCTGCCGAGATATTCGCGTGGGAGAGGCATTGATCTTGATCTCAACCTCCCTCCTCCGGAAATGATTTAGGTGGCAGCAGGAATTAATTTTGTTGTGGTAATGAATAAACAGTAGATGTAGATGGTTAGAATTGTAGATGAGATCGGAAAGGCATGGGATGTGGATAGTTAAATGTGATGACCCATTTAGTTCCTTAACTAATAATGGTTTTCTTTTAGTTCCTCTAATGTATATTATCATTCTAAAACTCAATTTTGTTTGTGTAAAGAATGGCCACCGTTAGAAAGAAGGGTTCTTTCAGCCGGAAAACGTAGAGGGTGACCTGGTGAGGGAGGGAGGGAGTCCATGTCCGTCCATGTCAGTACGGTTATTGACACTCGGTCGGTGCTGATGGGATTCCTTGCCACGTTTATAGACTTTTTTGTGTCTTTTCCTTTTCATTTTTCATTCATTCACTCCTACTTTCACTTTCTTAATTTTAATTCTAATCCTATTTAGATAGTCGCTCCAGAAATTTTTTTTGTCCCCGTTAAGTGTCCCATTACAAAATGTGTAACGATTAATTATTTACTCTTTATTGGTTGGGGACACTTAACTAGAGATAGAGACAGAGGAAGGAGGAATTACAAGACAATAAGCCCCCTCCTCACTACGATTCTAAATAGGTTGACTCAATCCGATTATTATTTGGCTTTGTTTATTTAAAATATTAAGGTAAGATTTTTAACATGTTATTAGCTCAATATGTAATTATTGAATTTGAAATCAGTTCGTAAAATATTCAATAATATTATTTTCGAGCTTAAATTTGAGTTCGCTTTAATCCAAGGTTTGATAGATGCTCGTGAATAAATTAACTTGTACTGATTGTAACTTCAATGAGTCGGAAATTCAATGAGTTGAATATTGTCATACTTAAATTCGACTTAATAAAAATATCAAATTCAGTTCAACTCAATAAAAATATCAAATTTGAATTCACTTGTTTAATCGAATTTCGAATAGTTTTCAAATGAATTGTTTACAATTTATTCAAGTTTTCAAATGAATTGTTTAACAATTTATTCATAAGTCATCTCAATAGGAAGCGATGTGGTTAAAGTTCCACTAGTGTGGAGTATTTATCTTTTTATTTTTTATTTGGTTTTTAATAATTTATTTGACTTTGTTGAATTAGAAATTGTTATGGTTGTAATCTTTTTATTATTTCTTATAATAGTAATTTATCATTATTATGAAATGTAATGTATTCTGTATTTTAAAAATAAAAGAAACAGAAAATTTTAAAGTCCGAAAGTGATAATAGTCGATTCTATGATCATTGATCAATAAACAAGAAGGTGATTATATTATTGGGTTGAAGATAAACGTAGCGATCGATCAGTTGTTATAGGAATTGACTGATTAATTACGCCCATGAATTGTCTTGGCGCCATGCACGTAGCCCTTTAATTTCCAAAATATGGATTCATGTTGTCCAAGCTGTTTATGTTCGTTTATTACAAACAAAAAAGTATATGTATATGTATATGTATGTCTTAACCCAATCATTTTGCCCACTGATTTTCTGATAGTTTTGAGTTGAGCACCATTTTGCCCTCAAACTAGCCCATTTTCGTATACTTATAGAGCTGTCACGAACACATACTAAAGGTATTTTACACGAGTACTATGTATTAGAGATCTAATGTTACATAAGTAGTTAACAGTAGTGCTCTTAAAATTTACCGAAAAAACGGTATATCGTATTTACCGTATCGAAAAATACCGAATATAAGGTATACCGGAAATTTTGGTAAGGTATGATACCGTACCGAACTTTTCGATAAGGTAAATGTATAAGTTTTCCAAATACCGAGGTATACCGTCATATACCGTACCGCAGTATATATCGGAAAAATTAGTATATACCGTTGTTTTCTTATAAATATATATAATTATATGTACATATAATTATAGTTAATAAATATTAATGACAAATTACAAAATATGTGAGTTTTTTGATAATTGAAAAAATTGAACAAGACATATTCTTTGTTACATAACCAATTAGTTATAATATAATTCTACTATTTTTTTTCTAAAACTAGCATATCAATCTAAATAGTTATATAACTAATTATAATAAAATAAAGATAATTATAATCAAATGTATGTTTTAAAAATATAAGTATTTTATATAATCATATGACTAGTCTATTTGATTTTAAATATAATATAAGTCGTAATATATAATTAATGAAAATATACTTAATTTGTTATAATATATCATGCATATATGATAAAATTTGTAAGTTTATGATTCATATATTTAAATCTAATAGTTATATAATAATATAACTAGTTTGTGCACCCGTGCTATGCACGAGAATATGTTATTCATCAATAATTTATGAATAGAGATATTTAAAATAATCGAAAATGATATAATCAGATAATAATCGGTGGTTTTAGAACCTTAATCATAAACGATGGTTCGATTTCAAATCATGACTGTGTAGAGGACGGTTCAGTTACAATTTCAAAATTTTGAAACCATGATCAACGATCCAAAACAGTAACTTCAATTTATTTCTTATTTGTAAAATGTATTTTTATATAATTCATAATAACACATTAAAACTTATGAATATATTAATAATAAAATAAATTAAAAATCAAAATTTAATTTTGGAATTTGGAAATTAATAAAACTTTGTGATTTTATATAATAATATAATAATATTTAAATTTTATTTTTATAGTCATTCTAATTTTAAAATTAACAAATACCGACATTAAAAATCTGAAAAGTTAAATGATAATATAAATTATTACGTAATCATAATGATAAAATTTTTAAAATTTTTATATATATTAGTATTAATTTTTTGGATAGTTCATAAATATAATTCTAGCCGTTCTATACGGTTCGATTCCAAATCGTGAACTATCTTAAAAACGATTTGGTTCTGATTTTGAATATTTGAAGGAGTTAGGTTCCAAACTACAATCATGAGCACTTCTACTTCTGTAATTTTATAAATTTTAATTGGTTTAAATACTAATAATAAT
>JAPKLX010000447.1:0-31308 GCA_026898415.1 Leonotis leonurus
TCCTCGATTTTACTTAGAGAAGTGAAATGGGGACGTGACAGTTGAAAAATATTAATCGATTTCGGGCTTTTAAAGATTTTTATCTTTTAAGGCTAGTGTACACCAGAACTGTGAGTCATCTTAGCGGGTTGGCCGGTTCAGTGTTCGCGGAAAGTGGCCACTTTCCCGACACACAAAATTTCAGATATGTATGATTACTCCAGAACTTAGACTGCGCAGTCGAACTTTTAAGATCACAAGAATTTTAGTGAACATAGGTTCTTTAGTGACAAAATCCCTATGTTGCACTGTCGTTACGGCAATTTCAAAATATATTAGTACGAATGTGATTTCGGCACGTGTTTACTGAGTACGTTTGTACTCAGCCCTGCATATATTTATAAATGTGCAGGTTAAGTCGTGATGACGAAGTGGAAGGCTCAGCGGTGGTTTTTGTCAAACTTTTAATGCTTTAATCTCGGTGGTTTATATGTCGTCATACATGTAAATCCAGATATTGATCCAGTTTCCGCTGCCAGACTTTTGTTTAAATTCAAGAACTTTGTAGCCATCTCTATTGGATTCGAACTATGTATTTCTTTTATGTACTTGGGCTTTTGTGTCACCCAAACTCTATCAAAATCTCTATCTTTTTGGTACTTTTCACGTTTCATCCAAGTATCAACGTTTATATTTCTTTTCGTTATCCGCATTTCATTTCCGAGTCACGTTTTCCCTCAATTTTACTTAGAGAAGTGAAATGGGGACGTGATACTATCTGTGTCTGCATGCTTAAAGTTTTGCACTAAAATTTAATTTGGGAAGGGTTTGGGTGAGTTCTGTAGTTTCTGAATTGATTCCTAATTTGTAACACCCCGTATTTTTAATTTTTGAAATAAACGATATTCGAACTCGAGTACTATTTATATATTGAACGTTTTAATTAATTAATAAGAGTTTAAAATAATTTAAGAAGAATTGTTGGATTAAGATGATAAGTAATTATAGATTTTATTAATATCTTGATAGATATTGATACAAGGTATGTATATACTTTGGAAATATATAAGTGTAGGGATATGTTACATGTTTTATATATGTACCTTGGTAAAATTAAATGGTATGCATTAGTTGCATACACCACAAGTGTGATATATGTGTAAATGTGTAGCATGTTGAAATTGTACATAACATAAGGGCACCACACGGTTATATATATAAGTATGTAACCGAAATGTTACAAAACATAAGAACCACACGTATAGTATATTACTATATATATTGAGGATGCTGAAAATGTTGCAAGTAAAATAAGAACACATGCATAACATAAATATATAGATAAACATACAACATGCAACTTGATTGGTTGGGAAGAATAAATGGATAGAAACACTCAAGTGTATTTAATAGAATAAGGAAAGATAATAACATGAAACACTTGATTACAACTATAAACTATAAGATATGCATTATATAGATTTATATGCATCATTACATTGTGTGTTAGTAAACAACATAAAAAGGGATACAAGTGTATTACATTAACCACTAGGCTGCTAGCCTGCTACAATCTCTAAAAACATAAGGAAAGAAGAAATTACTTCCACAAAAGTAAGAAGAAAGGATCACATTGGGAAGGAGAAACAGCACCCTGCTGCTGCAGTGCTAAGCAAGTAGCATTTTTGCTGCAGTGAAGTGGAGAAACAGAGTGGTAGGGGGAAGGTTTAGCTCGGTTGAGTGAGTGAGAGATGCACTGCTCCATGCCTTCCTTCCATGCCTACAATAATAGCATTTAGTCTATTAGAACTAGCTACACTAAGACTTAAGTCTTAAGATAACAAAACCACATAGCATACAACTATAAAAGGGGCATAAGGGGCTGCTTTGAAACGTTTACTACAACCAAAACACACAGAAATACTAGCACATTACAGCAGTATCTAATTCACACGAGAAGAAGAAGTAGCTAAAGATAAAGGTAATGAAACTAAGCTCTAACTATTCCTTCCATTTTTATCTCTTAAAGTTTAACTTACAATGATAAACTACAAAACTATATTTTGGCCTACAACATAATACATGCAAACAGAACACTGTAATATATATATATATATATATATATATATATATATATATATATATATATTCTGAAATCTAAAGTAATAGCACAGCAACATCATCTGTATTTTTTTTCCAGTATATATATATATATATATATATATATATATATATATCTATGTTTAAATGCCACTTTAAGGGCCAGAGTGTATATATAGCATGAAACACCATAAACTGATCTTGTGTATACGGTTTTATTGATTTAAATCAGTATACAAACTCTAAACATTTAATTTCCAGAGTATAGAAATAGAATGAGAATCGATGTTTCTGTCAAATTGAGGATTGGTTTAAAACAGAGAACAAACAGAAACTTGAAATGATTTCAGAACCTTAACATTGGATTAAATGTTACAACAAGTAATAGCATCAACTAAAAATAAGAAAAGGGACACTTAGCATCAGTTCATTGCTGGAACTTAAAACTAAAAACATGTATAACAGAAACTGAAAATCTATGAATAAGGAAGAAACTTAGCTATCTCAGCAACTTCACTCGGTGGTGTTGAGTACTTAAACCTCTATCCAATCTGCCCAACAAAGAAATACAATTAGACAGTTAGACTTTTAACAAGAAAAAGGAAGAGAGCTTATACTATACAGAAATATACCTAGCAGAAACAGAAATTATCAAATCCCCTACCGAATCCCCAAATCACCAAACAGAAATGCATCACTGAACCGTCTGAACACCAAACCAAGTAGAAGCGGAGCATATTACAGTAAGTAAACATTAGCATTTTAATCTACGAATAGAAAATTTAGGAAATCTATAACATGCAGGAGCAAATAAGAGGTTTAAAAACTTAAAACAGAAAATTTAGAAGTTCTCTTACCTCCTTAGAAAGAAAGCAGAAATGGAAACACCCTGTAAAGAGGCAAGAACCGAGAGTGGGAAGGGAAGAGTAGGAAAAGAGAGCTAATGAAATTCAGAGAAGGAGAATAAGAGTATACCTTAGGTAGAACAGTCGAGCTCTCCACCATTTCTGTCGAGAAAGGTAGAGACAGATAGAATGAGAGAGTAGAGTAGAGGGCGAGAGAAAGGAGAGTGAAGGCAGAAAGAAAGAGTAGAGAGAGAGCAAGTAGTGAAAGCAGAGAGCAGAGAGAACGAGATAGAGTAGGAGAAGAAAGCAGAGAGGAAGTGAAGGAGAAGGGCGAGAGAGAGACAGAGAGGCGAGAGCGAGGGGGAGAATGAAGAAGTGTCTGGGGGAAGAAAGTGGTTAGGGTTAGAAGTTAGGGTTTCTTTTAGGAATGGGCCGGGTTTGGGCTGGGTTTCTGGGCCGGGTTGATCAAATTGTGGGCTGGATTTAATTGGATACTGGGCTTAGATAGATGAAATAGTTGGGCCGAATTAATTATATCTTATGGGCCGAATTAATTAAATTAAATGGGCCCAGTTTATTAAATTTAAGACTATTAATACTTAACTAATTATAATTAATTATTAAAGCCCACTTAATTAATTTAAAGGGGTTAGTTTAACATGTAATAGTTTAAGACTTAATTAAATTGAGAGTATTATTTTAATTAAGGTTGAGTTACATCAATTGGTAATATTAAATATTGAGGAAGGGATAGTAATATATGCTTTATGTATTTAATCAAAGAAGATCCAATTTAATAATTGGGTTCTAAATTAAGAGGATTAATATCTCTAATTTATTTAGGATTTATTTAAAGAATTTATATTATAAGGTTATGTAAGGAGTTAAATAAATGGAAATTATAATATTAGTTGAATAATTAATTATTGAGAATTAATTATTTCATTAAGTGTTAATACACTTATTGCACTTAAATGCAATTACCGGAATAATTGAATCAAGGATTCAACACTTTATAAATAATATTGATTGGAAGTATCAATACCTCAATAAACGAGTCGAAACAAGAACTAAGAATAATATATTCTTACAGTTAAATATTTCAAATGCACTAAGGGCATTTTAACTTATACGAGCTCTTCTAAAGGTTTTCACGAGAGACCTGTTTCGCATTTCAAGATCAAATCAAGTGCAAATCGAAGTTATCCAAGTAGGCTTTCTATTACAAAGAAAAATTATGTGTGCCCGTATGCTATTTATATTGTTTTCGAAAGGATTTCAACGTGAGAAAAATGTTTCAAAGTATTGTCTTGCCGAAAATGATTTATGTTTTGTATCAATGCCTATCTGGAAGATTCCTGGTTAAAGGACCTAAAGAAGAAATCGAATTCGGGTTCCAGTGGGTAAGCATCCCCACTCGAACTAGTGTACACAAAGTAATTAACCGTGAGTCACCGTTAGGGGTTGGCCAGTTAAGGGACCCTGAGTCGTTAAATATGTCGACCGGTTCGGCGTCCGTAGAAGGTGGCCACCTTTTCGGCGCCATTAAAATTAAATGCTGTCGAACATAGGATCTTTCACAAAGGAATTTAGTGAACGTAGGTGCTTTTAAAGACAAAATCCCTATGTTTCACTCTTACGGCATTGATAATTATATATGTATGTATGCGATTTGGCGTGTGCCTACTGAGTACTTTCGTACTCAGCCCTGTATGTATTTATAAATGTGCAGGTTGAGAAATGATGATGGGAGATGCTACAGCGGGCTTGTCGGTCTTTATTTAAAGTCTTGGGTGTCTACGTGTTCTTCATACACGTAGACGTATGTTGATCCTTATTCCGCTGCTAAAGGTTTCAGTTGTATGTTATGGCGAAGGTGCCAATTATGTAAATTAACTCAGTGTCCAAACTGAATTCAGTTATCGAAGTGTCTTTTGTTCAGTCAAAGATTTCAATGTTCCACGTTATCCTTTATTTATTTATATTTTAGTCGCGCTTCCGGACTCTGCCGGGAAGGGCGGAGGTCGGGGTGTGACATAATTATCTTCGTTTCTATTTTGTATTAAGGTACCAGTTCGGTTGATTTGGTTTTCAGACTGTTCAGTGGTTTGGTTCTGTTCTGCTTCTACTCGGTGAATTACAGTATGGTAAGCTCTTTTAAATTTTTCTTGTTAAATGTTTGGCTTTCTAACTGATTTCCTATTTTGGGCAGCTTGGATGGAGGTGGTTTTCCTCAAGACCACTGAATGGCACACAACTTGCATAAGCTAAGTCTCCTTTCCTTTTTCGGTTTTAGATATAAAATTTTAGTAGTATGTAGTTTAATTCCTGACAGATTGTACTATGTTTCTTATTCGAAGTAATTTGGTATTTTGGATGCTGGAGATTTAATACCTGGTTGAATCTGATTGTCTGTGTTTGAGTTCAGTTCACTATGAAGTTGTGGTTTATGAAGCTGTATAATTTCTGATGGATTTTGGGTATAAGTATGCCTATGGTAAACTTATATCATTCTTATTCCTGAGGTTTGTGAATCTTTAGAAATCCTTGGGCATGGCAAGTAATTTGAGACTTATGATCGAAGTTTTAATGTGTTCTTGGGCAAGAGTTCTAGTTCATTTTAATCTCTAGGATTTGATTTCCTGATTTCTGGTTGCCCTTAATGAGGTTTAAATTCAAGTTTACTGTGTAGGTTCAAGCTAGAAAGTGAGGTGATTGGTTTACAGGTCTGGAGCAAGACTCACTAGCCTTAGCTAAGTTCTGATCCTTTTCTCTCTATTTGTTAACTGTTATTTCTGATTGACTTGTTACTTTAGTTGCTCTAAGTGTGCTAAAGTTATGCTATCTTACAAGTCATTATTGTAGTTTTAAGGGAAATCTTTTTTTTTATACTCAATTGCTAATAGTACCTCTAGTTAAATTCTTATGAAGCATGTCATTAGTTCTAGATCCTATCTTATTTTCTGTATAATAATGTTTATGGGTTGTTGTTCAAACTATGAACCTATATTTTAAGTTCTTATATTCTGGCCATTTACTGAATATTTTAAAGCATATATTTATAAATACTGCTCTCTGCAACTTCATGAATTTTTCTTATTTTCTGAAATATGAGAATATATCCCTGTTCTTAAATCTGAAACTGCCTAATTGTTACTCTGTTTTGGTTCAAGAAGTATCAAGCTTCAGTTTTGTTTTTAGAAGTTTAGGTATTATGATTCATTAACTAACATATAAAAGAAGGTTGAGACTACCTTTATCCTTATCTCCTTATTCTTCTTGAGTGAGAATGTGGCTGCTGCACAAATATTGATTTGTTTTTGGGTGTGTTAAACGGTTCAAAGGGGCAGCCCCTTATGCCCTTTTTATAGTTTGAAGCAGTGTGTATAGTTCTCTAACTTAATGCTTAAGACTAGGTAGCTATATTAATAGATCTTGTTGCTATTGTTTGTAGGGCATGGAAGGAAGCATGGATGTCTCACTCCTCCTTTACTCAACCGTTTACAGCCACTTCTACACTCTGCAGCAGCATGGCTGCTTGATCCTACTGCAGAAGCTATGCTGCCTTGTTCCTTCCTTCCCATTTTATGTTATGATCACACTTCCTTACACTTATGGAAGAATTTACTTCTTTCCTTTGTTTTAGAGGCTGCAGCAGTTTTATGTATATTGGTTTAGACTTCATTTGCTTTATGTAATGTATTATATTGACTCCTCTGTATATATATACATAATAGATGATGTACACTCAAGTGTTTTACTTTCTTAGCTTTCCTTACTTTACTATATATATAGACATATGCATGTGCATACTCGAGTTTAAATCTTATTTTCTTCCATAAGAAGGTTTTCTGCAGGTTTTAGTATATATAGATACACTATGCGTGTGGTTTTCTATTTACAAGCTTTAACTTTGATATTCAAATGACCTATATATTATATATAGTAAAGTGTAGTATGCTTCATTAGATATATAAAATCTTAACCATACTACTTATTGTGTAAGTATCCCATGTATGTCATATATAAGTTCTTCAAATTTCATAACATATTTCTACACTTATAATTTATATATGTCCAAAGTAATCATACACCTTAATATTAATATCCTTTAAGATATTAATTAAAAATTCTTTAATCACTTATCATCTTAAACCAAAACTCCTCTTCGATTATATTAAACTCTCATTAATAAACTGAAATATTCAATATATATATATTAATAATCGCGTTCGAATATTGTTTATTTCGGAACTTAAAAAGACGGGGTATTACAATGTTACTGGCTCGTAAGTTTCAATGTCATATTGTGAAGTTTAATTTTCTAAAAAGACATTTAAAAATACACAAAATAAATATTGCATATATATTAGAAAATTGTGTCACATTATTTTATTAAAGGATAAGTGACACAAATACACAACAATTGATACAACAATATTTTTAATGTGTTGTATATTTACGTTATTTTGTGAAAGTGTAGCAAATAATTGTCACTTAAAAGACAAAAAAATAAGTTTTGTAGTTCATGTCACAAAACTATAACACGATACATATATGACGCACAAATGATATATTTTTACGACATTTAACGCAATATTATTTTATTGTGTCATTAATTTATGACATTTAATTGATGTGTTGCAATGAAAATGTCGCAATTTAATGACATATAAATAAGTGTTGTATATGTGTTTTAAAAGTATGTCATAATTTTTAAATGATGAAAAATAGTCGTAAATACACGACACTAGAATAATAAATGTAGTAATTTATCGACAGTTGAATATAATATCGCATATGTTTGTGTCGCAATAGCCCAGATTTCTTTTAGTGACATTGAACCGCAAAACATTGGAATCAATTGGATATATAGAAGGTTGAAAATATTGTATTGAAGGTCAACATGATAAGACCAAGAGTTTTGATACGAAGGCCATTACACAAGATGAAAGCTACTGACAACAGAATAAATATCAATATGATATCATTATCACATTGGCATTTGAAAAACACTAGATTTACCCGCGTGCGTTGCGATGCGTATTGCAATAGTTGTATCTTATTTTAAATACTTGAAAGATAATGAAATTATTTACGTCACATTAAATAATATATATATATATAGAGGAAATAATTATAATTAGCTTCATATTTGTTAACTAAAATTAAATTTGACATATTTATTTTATTAAACTAAATGTTTAAATTACTTATTTTATATATTAATGATATATTTTGTATTTAAATTGAAATAATATATTTAATTGTCTCCATATTTTTAATATTTATAAATTCATGAATTTTATATAATACAAATAATATATTATATTAATCATATTATAATCATCCTATGTATATATTATATGACATTAATGTTGAATATTTAGAAGAAATATTTCAAATTATAAATTATAAATTATAAATTTATACTACACAATAAAATAAAATATTCTCCAAATATAAAAATTTCCTTTTCCAATAAAATGTATTGCTAAAACAATATGGACTAATCAATAAAAAAATTATCAATGTACATTTAGTTTTTATTATTATGAAGTCATAATTAGAAAGACATCAGATTAGTTGTAATAGCTCCTAAATTATACTTTGAATTATTATTTAAATTACATTATAAAAAATATTCAATATATAATATTATAAATAAATGAAAGAAAAAAAGATAAGCAATTTCAACCAACTAAAAGATAAAATAGTAAATTAACTATAATCATATTGTTTCATGAAATATTGGAATATTAAAATTAATTGTAGCTGCTACAACCATCATCATTTGCTGTAATGCAATTCCTATTTAACAATTAAAATATACAAAATCAGTTATGTACGAATAGAAAAATTGAGATATACATTTTGAATATTTTACAATTTTATAATATCAAAAAAGAATTCAGAGAATAAAACAAATAATATAATTGTAAATATATCATTATATATTACATGTTTGATTTTAAAAAATATACTCTCTATTCTTTTTTGTCTATTACAATAATTGGTTGTGGAAGACGTTTCATTTGCATGCTTTTTTTTATTGAAAAACATGAAACCTTAATAAATGTCGGTTATTGAAAATCGTAACGTCAAGTTACATTGAATAGTAATTATGAGAATTTTAAAAAATAGCAAAAGTTTGTTTTGCATGGCCCATGTATGTTTAGGCGGTAATAAGCATAGTTTAGGCAAGAAAATGAATAGTATGGATTTTACTTTTATATAGTAATAGATTTGTGAATAAGACATCCGATTAGGCCCACCTCGTCGCCAGCTTATCATCGTCCTCCTAAAGCTTATTAAAACATTTGAAAAAAAAGATTTTGGCTGAGTACTAGTGTATTCAGTGTGAGTCGTTGCCCAATTTTTTCAGTGAAAAACAACATAAATCTTCATTTAAAAAATATTACACGCCTGACTTTTTCAGTGAAAAACAACATAAATCTTCATTTAAAAAATATTACACGCCCAACCATATGGTGCGTGGCGTTTTAAAATGAAAGCCCACCATAAACATATGAAAACATACATTTTACCATCATATCGAGCTCGTCATCATTCTTTGTTCATTCACAATGTTCCTCATTGCGACTAGACGGGAAAAACCGAAGTCTTTCGCGAATAATCCACTTTCGCCAAGACCGGGAAACCAGGCCTAGTTCACATGATCCGAACTTTCCGTGTACACTACTTTGGCCGGATCCGGCTCAAGGCACAATTGTTAACTTATATCATCGGCAGCGCCAATCAACGGGTACGGTAATATCGATCTATCACATATAGGATACACATGAGTATAATAAAAATATTTGGCATGTAAATTCACATTTTCAGAAAAAGCAGTTTGAGCTTATTAACTCAAAATACCATACTGTAAATAGACTCACACCTGTCACCGGTGTATGGAGCTCACACTCCATTGTATATGATAGATGGTATTCCTTGGTAAGACCCTACAAGATGAATCTCATGGCTGAGTACAAATCAAAAGTCGCTAACGCCTTCTCCAACCTTAAGCACTTCTAGTGCTTCGTAAAGTTAATGTCTAACCATTTTATTATTCTACTATTAATTATTCGGTGATAATCATTTACAAACCTTATCTGCCAACTTAAGACGTTAATCATACAGGTTATTTCTATATCTTATTCCTACTCTCGGGGTTTTTGACAAAAACCAAGTGCTAATAACATTTCTCATGTTTATATATATATATATATATATATATTTATACTAGAAATAATTCATGCAATTAATTATATAACTATACTTTCATAAATTTGAAAAGAATGCTCGTGATATGCATGATGCTCGTGGTCATATAAATCATGTAAACACATAATCAAGTTTAAGATCATTCATAAAATAAATTAACTTAACTACATGTGCATTTATAACCTAATTTAAAATGATTTGGGGGATAACACCTAACAATTTCCATAAATACAACTCATGAAATGAAATTATATCTAATAATTATACATGGAATTTATGTCACATATATCATATACACATAACATCTCACAATATGTTGCAAAAGAAACACATAACATAATTTAAGGTAAAGAATACACTTATGGACAAGTTTAGAGTAGATTGTTCATGCAAATCAGTAGATTTTAAAAGCTCAAAACTATCGACTCACGTGTAACTAGAGACTCTAATATATCAATATAGAAAGCTACAGAAGTTCTCTTTTATTTAAAAAAAAACTAGAGTAAAAAATATTAAGTGAGACAGAAGTTATTCAAGGTATACTAAGGTTAGCCCAAAACAGTCATCTTACGGGCTGTCATTTGTAAAATCATTTAAAAATATTTATACTTGTTTAAAAGTGTTGAAAACTTACAGATATGGTACATATATAGTAAAGGAGGTTCTATAAAAATTTCAACCAAAGACGATTAATAAAATGCAATGAACGGAGACAATTAGTTCAACTATGTGAGAAAAGCATTTCAGATTCATGCAACGTTTTTAGGGGATTTATTAAAAATATCAAAACATCTTATTATTCCCTAAAAATTGGTATTATTACTCTATATATATCCTAATATTCCCAAAAAATTTTAAATATAAATTACACCTTCTAAAACCACATGAACTGAGGATACAAAGTGTCACCATTTAAAAAGGTTTTTTTACTTCAAACAGTCATCTTCAAGTATTTTTCAAAAATTACAAACATTATAAAAATGGATGAAAATTAGCAGTATTAATATTCAAATATCAAGGTTTCCACATAAAAATTTTCATCATAAACGGATAATTAAATCATGTCGAAACAAGCTGCATAAGTTATCTAAAAACAAGGGCACATGCTATAATTTCAGGTTTTCACAGTTGAGGGGCCTATTCACATATTTTTTTAAAATACCAAACGAACTTAGATTAAGCTGAAATTATGTATACGTACATTTCACATATCAAGGTTGTCATATAAATTTTTTAAAGCAAATGGAGAAGTATAACAATACGAAACATGCAGAGACTCATTTCTGAAAATTATCGGCAGATTCTCAATTTCTACTTCTTCTCTTTCATGTTTCTCCTCATTAAACCTTAAAGATTTAAAATTTATTATATAAAAATATCTAGAAAACATACATAATTCATCCTAAGTCAAGGGGGAAGAGGTATAAGGGTTTTATAGCTCAAACTCAAGAATATAAGTTGATAAGCAAGGTATACCTCAAGTTCTACCCCTCCTTCTTTAGCTTGGATTAGTGGATGATGTAAGACTCTTCCTTTTCCTATCTCAGTAGCTTGGATGGGGAGGTGAAGCTTTTAGATGTGGGTGGAGATTGAAGGTATAGATTGATGCTTGGTGCTTGGTCAAAGTGATGGTGGGGTAGAAGATGATGGTTTGGTTGAAACTTTAGTTTTGAACTTCAATTGTGATATGATGGATGTAATTTGCAACAAGAGTGGGGGAGAAGAAGAAAGTGAAAATGCAAAAGAATTAGATAATGGTGTAGGGGAGAAGGAAGGTGACGGTTGATATGTGGAGGAAGAATAATTTTCTTTTCCCAACAAATCTCTCTCCAATTCTAATGATTAAGCCTAAATGCAGGAATTAGTAGTATCTTTTAGATATATTTAGTGTGTGTATTGTCAAATCAGATATCACTTAAAAGTCTTCTACAACACACATATATAGATGTTATTTGTATAAACACTAATATGTAGATATATAAATACATGCATGTATACAATCCCTATATATATATGTCTGTGTGTGGGTGTGTTTAAATATATACACTTATGCACGCTCACCAATTATATATATAAGCATATATAGATTTGATTCATAAAATCACACATTTATAATCTAATTCCTTAACCGATACAAGTTGAAATATAAAAGCATGATAATTCCACATAAATAAAATTAACAACACAATTATTTAATAGAATAAAATCATGTAAATTTTTGAAATTTATGGATGTTAATACAATGCAATTAAATATTTAATGTCATGATGTAAAAATTTTAAACGTGAAGTTAAGCAATAATATATATATATATATATATAAGAATTTCCAGAAAATGAATTTATAATTAAATATCTTAAACTCGATAATTATGATTTGTTTTTTAGGTTTTTACAATAATAATTATTTTTATATACATACATATTTTCATACATATAATTTATATATAATATATATAATATTCATAAATGGATTAAGTACAATATATTTTTATTTTTATTTTCAACTTTTTTTCCCTTTTGTATTATTAATATTAAATATTTCGTTATTATCTAAATTTTTATTTAAATAGTATTAATTATGCAAAAAAATTAGTTTAGTTTATTAATTCATATATTATATAAAGTTCAAATAGATATATTATGAAAATTAAATAATATATAACTATTAATAGATATATGATATATGAAAAATATATAAGTAAAGATATACGCATTTATATATGTTGTGATAACTAATTTAATCAAACTTTTATTTAAGATTATTATTATTTAATATATTAAATTAAGTTTTCAAACAAACAACTATTACACAAATTTATGATAAAATTGAAAATTAATTTTAATGAGAATTATATAGTTAACTTCAAATTAATGGTTCTTTTCATAAATAAATGTAGTTCAAATAAGTTTTTGTAATACCCCGCTTCCTCGTAGTAGTATTCTCGCATCGTACACTCGTAAGCAATTGATTTCGTTTGTTAATTAGTAAATCAGTTGGCGAACTGGATTTGATCATTCCTACACTAATTAAATTGAACTAGTTTCAATTTAAACCCAAATAAGAGTTAGGATAAGTTTGAGCTTTATCAAGTAGTATTAAAGCAACCCCATCTTTTAATTGTCCTAGATGGGATTGCTTGTTTACAATCTTAAAATCTTTAAGTAATTATAAAGAAAGCAATGGATAAGACGTTATATAAATGAATACATTTATATATATACGTATAGATATATATTAAGATGTATTAATTAAGCAAAGATGTAAATAAAATGGAAACCTATACTACGTCTACACGGCTGCAACGAAAAAAAAAAGGGGGAAATATATATATAACCCTACACTACTACAGACAGCTGGATTGAGGAAAGGAGAGGGGATGATGTCTCTTCAAACACTTTTTACATTGCATGCTAATAGGGAATTAGTAAACAACCGAACCAATTAAGTACATAAAGGAGAAACAATCTGCAGTAAGGTTAGTAAGACTGCTACAACCACAACCTCTCCACCCTTTGAATAAAAAAAAAGATTTATACAAGATTCACTAGTACAAACAAAAGTTGATTTATACAAATCAATAGGGAGCAGTGGCAAAATAGACTGAGCACAGGGCTCAAGAGGAAAGATGTTGGTCCCGAAAGAGCAAGGTTTGGTGTATGGGGGGGAATACACCAAATACTAACTTTTCAGTTTTACTTGACAGTTTGTAAGAGAGCTCAAGCTATTCTATACGAGAAATTGCTCGGCAGTGACTAAACAGATCGATATACAGATCAGTAGCTGATTTAGTCCAAACAGATTACTCTCTTAGTGAAAACACTTAGCAGATAATAAGAGTGATCTTATTACTTTCTGAGTGTAGAGTGAGTGCGGAATAATGGTGGATTAGTGATTGCTCTTGTTTTGAAAACCTTAAGTATTAGCCAGATTGATTAGGGAGATTGATTGAGATGCAGATGGATGATAGTGCAGAGAGTTAGAATAATAAACAACAGAGAATTAAAGAATGCAGAAATGTAAAGCACACGGTTGTTTAACGTGGTTCGGGAAAACCCTACGTCCACGATCTGGTCAAACCTAGACCAGATTATCCACTACTAGGATACTCTGCTTCTTTATACTCGTGGAGAACGAGTCACAAGTACCAATCACAACTAGACAGATACTTATGCACGAAGTAAGGTCTACGTTACCACTAGAAAGCTACTAGCTGGTAGGGTGATCTCCTTTTTCTCGACAAGACAGACTTGAATCGAGGTGGTTGGTGTGATGTAGAATCACAAGATGTTGAAGCTCTAAATCTGGAAATGCAGAATGCTTGAAAGAATAATAGCAGAGTAGCTCGCGTGTATGTTCTCTCTGTTTCCAGATTTTTGTCTTCAACTATATAGGCATTGAATTTTAAATTCTAGCCGTTTGTTGATTGGCGTGAGATAGATGGTATATTGCCAATCAATGGTTTCCATCATATCTGTTCTTGCCATATAGGAAAGGTTGACTCAATCTTTGATTTATGGAAAGCAGATTGCTAACGGTCTCTTTCCTTATATGTATAATTGAAGATCTTCTTTCCAATCCCTGTTGGATGTATCTTGATCTTGACGTGGCAAGTGTATATGATGTGGAGGGTGATGTCAGCAAATGGATTGATGACTCAATCGTTCTGGTTCCTCGCTGTAGGCATCAATCTGGTCATCGATCTGGTCGCTGTCTGTTACAGCAGATCGATTCTTCTTTGGCATAAAACCTTGACATCATCCTATTCTAAGTTGAGAATGACTTCTATAGGAATATTTCCTTTACATTTTAAGTCATCTTCTAATCTGTTCCATAACAGAAATCACCTTATCTCTAGTGATCTGTTTTTACACGAGAACATTTTTAAGCTCTAACTAGCTAAGTGTGTTTCGAGATACCATCATCAACACTAAAACCTCAGGGTTCCCAACAATTTCCCCCTTGTTGATGATGTCGAAACCACACTTTACAAAAAGATGTCCTATCAGCTTATAACGAGCGATCTGGTCAGATATCCAGATTGATTTTAGTACGTTATTAAGTTTATAACGTTTAGGATATTTTCATATATGTTCTGGACAATAAAATGTTGTCATCAGAAACTCAAGAAGGATTTCATATATATTAGAGACAAAAGTGTTTACAGATTAAGCAAGACAAAAATGAGAAAATGCAGATTATTCATGATAGGAAGTAAATGGCTATCTGCTCTTTCTCTTCTCTTCCTGTTGCTTCTTCATTTTTGCTCTGGTTTCATCTGAGATGAGCTGGACGCTCTCATATACTCCTTCTCTTACCCTTATGTAATCAGGGTCTTCGGCATCCACCTTATATCCTCTATTCTCAGCTAGTTGATTGATGAAGTTTAGCAGAAAGGTCTTGTCAGGAAGATCTGTCCCAGGGATGTTGGGACAGGTTCTGAATTCCCTTTCTGGAGCTGTTATTGTGATCTGGGCTCTAGCTGCTGCTGCTCTGATCTCCTCCACCAGATCTCTTGCATCGTTTTGATCAAGATATAGATTGAAGGCTTCATTAGGTGATCCCTCACAGTAGAGTGGTTCTTTGAGGAAGTAACGACACATGATGAACCCGTATTTTAAGCCTTCAAATCCTTCCTTCAAGTGATCTGGGACCCAGTTGGTCTCTCCCTGTTTGTTCAATGATTTTCGTATAGGGGCAGATGAGAACCAGCTGGATCCTGCTCTTTTCTTCTTCTTGGGTAGTTGGGACTGGCTTGACCTGCTTGGTGTGAATATTTTCTGTGCTTGGAATGAAGGAGAGCTGGCTGGGCTGGGTCGGTCTGGTATGATGACTCGAGCTGGTTTCTTTGCAGTTGAAGCACCAGATCCAGATCCTGATAGGCTTTTCTTTTTCTCTACAGCTACTTGTTCTTTCTTCTTCTCTTGCACAGCAGATGCCTTTGTTTTCTTCCCAATCCCTTCCCCCTTTTTGACATCAGCAACAAGCATACTGACAAGGGCTCGAAGGGAAGTGATCTCTTCTTTCATTGTTGCCATTTCTTTATCAGTCTCCATTTTCTGAGTAAGCAGTGATGTGATATTGAGATTTGAATCATCAATCTGCTTTTGGAAAGTTTTGGTGATGTTGGCGAGTGCTGTTGTATGGTGCTCAATATCTTCCTGGACTATCCCAAAGTCGTTGAAGTAAGTGTCGATCATTGTCTTTGTGGGAGATGGTGTCCCTGAAATTCTTGCCATTGACCTCAAACTCCTTGAACATAGCCTTCATGTGGGAGATGGTGTCCTTTACAACATCAGCTGCTATCCCATCAGTCTGTGCCTTCACTATGTCATGCACCATATCCTTCTCCTTTTCAGCGAAGGCTGTGATGATCTTGTACATCTCCTTCACTTTGAGTTCTGTAGTAAACAGACTCTGATCAATCTGTGCTTTGCGTTCTTCAGCAGCAGCTCGATCATCGTCCATTTTCTTGCTCAGTTCATCAATCTTCACCCGGCATATTCGCCTCAGATCAGAGTCGACCTGATCAACGTGAGATTTCAGGTGGTCATTGAACTCTGTGAGTATGCGGGTGGCTTCATCTTGGACTGTGGTCAGTGTGCCATACATATATTGATTCACCTTCTTGGAAATGAGATCTTTAATTTGAGTATGAGATAGGGATTGATGTTGGTCCATCAAAATATCTTCCAAGGTGTATGTCTGCACATGTACGTTCAGTGCAGCTGCAACAGCAGGAGTGAGAATGTCGTTGGTAAGTTCGCCTCCGATATTCTGTCCAAGTAGTTCTTCCTCTGCTGGTTCCTCTCCAGTTGGTGCAGGTGGGGTCGTGATCTGCACACCAGTATCAGCCATGAGCTGGTCTGGTGCAGGTTCTGTTATTGCTACACCCGGTTGGTGAGCATCAGATGGAATCTCAGCTTCTTCTTCATTAACCACGCTGTCATAGAATGCTACCTTTCCAGCCTTCTCATAGATTGCTCTCAGATTAATCTGGAGCTTCTGAGCTTCTAGCTGAGCGATTGCTAGTATAGATTGTGTGTAGCTTTCTCTTTGTTCAGCAACTGATGAGACTTCAAAAATATTCAACAGTGTGGCTTCCTCTGCCTTTAGCTGATCAATCGATCTGATTTTCAGCAGTGCATCTAAAACATAGAATTCTTTGTCTTTGATCAACAGCAGCAATTTGACTCTTTTAGCTGCATCGTAGCTCTCTGGTGTGAGCTGGATGCCAGGGAATATGCTGAGGACAGCTCTGTCTGCTTCTGCTTCAATCATTTTGACTACAGATTGTGCTGTGTTCTTCTCCACATCTTCATCTGAAGATTCAATTTCTTCTTCATCTTCCTCATTGATCTATTCTAGAGGCTCAGCAGAGGATGAGCTTACGGTATGAGCTGGGGAGAAGTCCTTGGACTGGTCTGGGTGTACTGATGAAAGAGGTTCCACATCTTCTGGTTGACCAACCAGCACAACTTCTTCCTCCTCAACCTCCTGTTGAGGGATGACAGCTTCTGCAGCAGCAGGGGTTTCAGTCTGTATCTCGGCGGACAGTTTGTGAAGCCGTCTGCGTTTTGGTTTGGGCGGTTGAGCTGCGGTAGAAGTATCTGTTTCGACGGAGCTGGCCCTTCTGGTCATTCTCTTGGTGGGAGTTCTTTCTATCGGGTGTTCCTTTGTTGTCTTGGATTTCGTTGGTCGATCTGCTTGACCAGATGGAGGAATCCAGATGGGATTCGAGTTCCCCATCTCCATCAGAGCATTAAAGACTACGGAATCTTTAACTCTGGCAAGCAGATTTGCTGAAATGCCCATCGACATTTCAATCTGATGCTGGTCCTTGGGAAAATGCTGCCTTGTGTTGAATTCAACAGCCGTATCCCACTGGTGTTGAGGGAAGAAAGACTCAAGCATAAGGCTGATTTTTGTAGAATGTCAAAGTGTGCTTCGTTTTACTTCGATGCCAGGGGAGCTGCCTTTCACAATTAAAATCATCTTGGCCTCCTTTGCCAAGAGATCGTATAAAATCCTGCTCCAGTTGACTGGCAGGTTAAGAACTACGGCTGCTAAGATCCTGAACTTCTCAGGAGTGACCTGGTCGTAGGACCCGTTGTGGTTGAGGAAAATTCGCTATACGAATTCAAATAGGATTATGAATTCTGGCGCGAGAAGTGAACGAACAAACATCCTGTTTGTGTATTGGATGGGAATAATCATCACCATTTCCACAGCTTCTTGCAGCTGTTCTGCGGTAATCTCTCCAAGTTCTAGGCCCTCATCCTTCACTTTATAAGCATGGTTGATAATGTTGATAACATTGTAAGGAGTGTTGCTGACAGTATTCCCTTTACTGACTCGAATGGTTGCTTCTTCTCCACCCCTCTCTCCCTTCCATGAGAGGTAGAAGGCAGCAACATCCTTGGGTAGGAAGTGCACTGGGTGTGAAGTGATAATATTGCAGAAACCTACATAGAACACAGTAGTACATATGTGAGCACTATCCTTCCATCAGTGAAGTATAAGTGCCACAAGACAATTTATGCAGTTCTAACAATTGATATTGACAGAAATCACGAGCAAGAGAATGTAAACAGAGTAAAAAAAATAGTTTGACATACGTATAAGAAATAGATGTTAAACAAACTAAATAAGAAACCTTTGCACTGGCGGACAAGGTCGAATGCCTTTTCAAGTTTATGAAACCCGAAGGTGTCAAGAACCGCAAAAAGGTCTTGGTGTATGTAAGGTTTCAGAAAGTTTGCTTGCTCGAGAAAAACAGATGATTTAGGAGCCATTTTTGCTAGAAAATGAGAAATTTACGAAGGAAGAGAGAATTTTGGAAGGCAGAAAATTTTCTAAGTGTTTCGAGAAATATTGAAGTGTAAGTGATACACGAAACGCCTTATCAAATTATTTACATAAGGAAAAGATAAGTAGGGTAATAAAATATTCAGAAATCCTTCCCTTTTTCAGCTTTCCCGCCTTTCCATGTTCCAGGTTTCCAACCCATAACCGCCTCTTTTTGTCGTGTGATGCACGCGCTATAATCGAACGGTTGTGATATGGCGCGTTAACTTTGTTGCAGTCAATTTCTCCATTTTTCTTAATATGGTAGATATTTCCTCGATCACGTATCCCAATTACTGTACGTAATCATCAAAAATAAAAGATTTTGATATCTAATGTCAGAATATAGATAAATAGTTGCCTTATATAGTTGACCTTTCCCCCTTAACCAAGTAATGGAATGATTAATGAGAATATTAATTCAATATCCACGTGGTATTAAGTAATCTGGTCAAGGTCAATCTCTTTTATGATGAGGACTATTGATCTGGTTGATTTCTTTAGTAATTCCCAGTTGGAATTTGCTCACTCTGTATTGACATGCACTTAGTGATCTGGTATCAAGTCCCTGTTGGATTTTCACATAGGCTGAATTTTATCAATCTGGACCATGATGATCTGGTTTTGATTCCATGTTGGAATATGACTTTAATCTGGTTTAGATCAATCTGGTCCTATCTTCAAGATTTAAAAGTCCTAGTTTTCCACAGAGCATCTTAAATCTCTCTTCTGGTAATGCCTTAGTGAGAATGTCTGCTCTCTGAATCTCAGTGTGTATTTTCTCAATCTGCACATGTTTTCTTTCAACATGGTCTCTTATAAAGTGATGTCTCACATCAACATGTTTGCATCTGGTATGCAAAACAGGATTCTGTGTGATTGCTATAGCACTTGAGCTGTCACAGAAAATTGGTATTTCCTTGACATCAATCTCATAGTCTTTAAGCTGTTGTCTTAACCACAGTATTTGTGCACAACAACTTCCAGCTGCCATATATTCTGCTTCTGTAGTTGAAGTGGCAACCGATGTCTATTTCTTTGAGAACCAAGAAATCAGTTTATTTCCTAGAAACTGACATGTACCAGATGTTGACTTTCTGTCCAGTTTACATCCAGCGTAGTCTGAGTCAGTATATCCAGTCAGCTTAAAATTGTCTTCACATGGATACCATAATCCTATATGGGCTGTTCCCTTAAGATATCTTAGTATCTTCTTAGTTGCTTCCATGTGAGACTCTTTGGGGTTTGCTTGATATCTAGCACATACTCCTACTGCAAAAGTGATGTCAGGTCGACTGGCAGTTAGGTAGAGTAGTGATCCTATGATCCCTCTATATTGTGTAGTATTAGCTGGTTTTCCTTCGGGATCTGGACCTATTTTCCCATTGGTCTGCATTGAGATTTTCATTGGATTACTGTCTTTTAATCCAAACTTGGCCAGCAGATCATTGATGTATTTTGTCTGATTAATAAAGATACCATCTGGTAGCTGCTTGACCTGTAAACCTAAGAAGAAACTCATTTCTCCCATCATAGACATTTGATACTTATTTTTCATAAGTTCAGCAAATTTGTCACACAGATAGGTAGATTGAGATCCGAAGATAATATCATCTACATAGATCTGGACTAAGAGAATGTTTTCTTTGACTTTGATTATAAACAAGGTCTTGTCAACAGATCCTCTTCTGAATCCAGATTCTAGTAGGAAAGATGATAAGGTCTCATACCAAGCTCTAGGGGCTTGTTTTAGACCATAGACTGCCTTAGCCAGTCTGTATACTTTCTGATCTAGATCTGCCTCTTCAAATGGCTGTTCCACATATACTTCTTCTTCAAGGATACCATTGAGGAAGGCACTTTTGACATCCATCTGGTATACCTTGAATCGTTTGTGAGCAGCATATGCTAGAAATAGCCTTATAGCTTCTAATCTGGCTACTGGTGCGAATGTTTCATCAAAATCAATGCCTTCTTGTTGATTATAGCCTTTAGCTACCAATCTGGCTTTGTTTCTGACTACTTCACCATTTTCATCCCGTTTGTTTTTGAACACCCATTTTACACCTATTACTCCTTGGTGTTTGGGTCTGTCTACGAGATACCAGACTTCATTTCTTTTGAACTCATTGAGTTCTTCTTGCATTGCTATTATCCAATCCGCATCTTGAAGTGCTTCATAAGCATCAGATGGCTCCATGCGAGAGAGATAACAGCTCAACAATGCACTTTCTCCATGCATTCTTCTAGTCTTCACACGATCTGATGGGTTCCCAACGATCTGTTCTGGTGGATGGTCTTGTATCCATCTTCTTCTCCTGGTCATTTCTTCATCAGATAACTCAGGATCAGGTTGATCTGTTGGTTCCTCAAATTCAGGGTGTGTTGGTCCCGAAAGAGCTAGATTGGTGTATGGGGGGGGGGGGGAATACACCAATTCAAAACTTTTTAGGTTTTCTTGTTCAATACTTAAGTATAAGGCTTTAGCACTCTTAACAACTTAAGATAGCTTGAAGTAGTCAGATAAATCTTCTTATTAGGAAGATTAAGTCTTACTCAAATAATACCTTATATGTGAATAACAATAATCAAGAGACACAAACACAGATTTAAACTTGATTAAAGTTGTGTGCGGAAGTTGGTGGTTAATGCTCTTTTTAAGATGAAAACGTTTTCTTTCTTGAAATAGTTAAGAACACAGATTTATATGTATGAGTATGAAGAAGATGATGGAGAAGTAAAACAGAAAGTAAAGAACACAAGAGTTAACGTGGTTCGGGATAAACTTCCCTACGTCCACGGCTCGATCAAAACTAGATCGAAATCAACTAAAGTCTCCTTTCTTTTTACTCGTTGAGTACGAGCCACAAGCTTTATCAAAACTAGATAAATACTTGTGATTACACTTCTTCTTCCTAAGATTGAAAACTACAATCTAGGAATATAACTGGATCAAAACTAGATCCTAACTTTGGGTTTTGAAACAAACAAATTTTCAGAAAATAATGACTTCAAGAACTGTAAACACTCAAGAGAATTCTTGATTTTGGAGTGCTTTGAACGTTGAAAGCTTGAAGTAATTTGAGTAGAGTAATGGCAGTTTTTCGCTTGAATTCTCGTACTTCTTTCTGGAGATGAAGGTGGTATTTATAGCCTCTTTGAAGAAACTATCCGTTGGAGAAGAAGAAGTCCTTCTTCATTGCATTAATGACTGCATTAAATGCATGGCAGTGTTGTTGAAACACGCGCTGTCAAAATGAGAGTGGTTACCACCTTTCATGAGATTTCCCAATGTATTGCCATACGGGGAATGATTCACTGTACTGAGATTTTGATATTCTTGTACTTCATTCCTTAAAGCATGCTGTTGATGTGACAATACAAGGAGTGGTTGACTTGTGACAAATTTAGGTATGTCGGCAGTCCACCGTAGTTACCGTGAGGAGCAGCTTGATTTTAATGTCATGGCAGCTCGCTGACTTTTATGTTGAAGCTTCATCTCATCCTTCTTTAACTTGAAGCAACCAGATCGTTTATAGAATCAAACGATCTGCCCTATAAATGTTGAGATGATAAGGTCGTTTATGGAAATAAACGATCTGTTGCTGAAAAGACCAGTTGGTTATACTTCTCTTTAGCGCGCTGCTTCATCCTTTTGTATTATCTTGAGAACGACCTTGTTGAGAAAAACAAGCAGCGGGCTGTTCCTTCTTTCATGACGAGCTGCCAAAATAACTTGTAGATTACAAGCTTATTTTGTACCGTTTGAAAACTTGAACTCTAAACTAGAGAATCAGATCGATATAAGTAAACTTGAGACTTCAAGCTACTTTTACAATTGTGATCTGTTTAAAACATAATCTAAAAGATGAAACCAAAACAAGCAAGATGGAATGACAGCTCGCTGCAATTACAGGAGGCAGATCGTTAATTTCTTGGAAAACGATCTGCTCTCTTTTTAATCGAGCTGTCTTACATAGGGAATAAACGCTTGCAATAACAACAATCATTGTGTCCAGGATATCTTCTATAAGAATAAGACAGATCGTTATTTACTTTAGCAAAACAATCTGCTTCTTTTACACATTAAGATAACCTTAATAGATGACAATGATTGTTTGGTTTCAAATATTAACATGTAGTTTCGAGGAACATCATCAAAACCAATAAATTTATGGGGTTCCCAACAGGGTGTGCTGTTGATGTAGCATGAAATGGATTCTCATCTGGGCTTTCTTCTGGATGTTGATCATCATTTGTAGTAATTGTATCATTGTCTTCTGTTGATGATCTGTTTTCATCCAGATTGGGTAGTGATATTCCCCCTTGCTGTATGATCTCCTCAGCAACAGGTGGAGTGATAACTTCTTCATCCTCACTCTTTGAATTCCAGATAAGAATATCTTCAAGTAAAAGTTCATTCATCCTTCTGGTAGTCACTTGATTTTCTGTCTGCTTTTCATCTAGTGATCTGTACTCAACAATAGACTCATCAAAAACAACATGAGGTGTTACTTCCACAATATGAGAATTCTTATTGTAGACTCGATAGGCTTTACTGACATCAGAATATCCTAAGAATATTCCAGGATCAGTTTTGCTATCAAAAGTTTTCAACTGTGATTTCTCATTATTGTGTATGTAACATAAACAGCCAAAAGTTCTAAGGTAAGAGATCTTAGGCTTCCTGCTGTTCCAAATCTCATATGGTGTTTTGCCATGTCTTATTGTGATGGATGATCTGTTTTGAGTATAACAGGCAGTGTAGATGGCTTCTGCCCAGAACTTCTTTGGTAGATTAGTTGAATTAAGCATTGTTCATGCTGCTTCTTTGAGTGATCTGTTTCTTCTTTCAACAACTCCATTCTATTGGGGAGTTCGAGCAGCAGATGTTTGATGAGTGATTCCCATCTTGTTGCAGTATGCTTCAATCTTCTGGTTGAGAAATTTTGTTCCTCGATCTGTTCTGATAGAGGTTATGCTCATCTCTTTCTGTTTAGTAATCTTGTGTAGAAAGTCAGGGAGCTTGTCTAGGGTTTCTTTCTTTTTCAGCAAAAAGATGACCCAAGTGTATCTTGAGTAATCATCTATGATTACCAATGTGTACTTTCTCCCATTGATACTTAGTGGTTTGACTGGTCCAAACAGATCAAGGTGTAATAGCTCTAGTATCCTTGATGTTGAGTGAGCTGTTTTGCTTGTAAAGGATGATTTGGTTTGCTTTCCAGCTTGACAAGCATCACATATTTGATCTTTATCATACACTTGATCTGGTAGTCCTTCTACTAACCTTTCCTTGGCAATCCTATTGATTGATTTGAAATTAAGATGACTTAATCTCTTATGCCATAACCAGCTTGTTTCTGATACAGTCTTAGTGACTCAGCAGGTCTCGATCTGATTTGTCCACTGGACAATATATAACCTATCCTGCAGTTTACCGGTAAGGAGTATTTCATCTCCTTCCTTGTTCTTCACCAGACAGTTGTTAGTGTCAAAAACAATCTGATTACCATTAGCACAAAACTGACTTACAGAGAACAGATTGTGACTAAGACCCTCCACATACGACACATTTGTGATAGTGGTCTTGCCAACTCTGATGTTTCCATACCCTCTGGTATATCCTTCTGAATTGCATCCAAAAGTGACCTGTGGGCCTGGTTTCTCTATGTAATCTGATAGCAGATTCTTATCACACGTCATGTGTTTTGAACAACCGCTATCTATAATCCAGATAGTTCCTCTTGCTAGCTTACTCCTTCTTGTACTTCTTTGGTCCTGCAATTAATCACACTTAGCTACCCTTTTAACGTTTGGGTGCTTGATTATTAGCAAACAATCCTTTTCAAATCCAGAACATTCTAGGGTTAGGAACAGTAATATAGTAGGTAATGCTGTTTCCCTCATTATCTATTTTAGATACAGAGTGAATTTCAGATGGATGATATCTCTCTATTTCATCCTTCTTTAATCCTTTCTTAGTATGTACTGTTCTGTTAACAATTTTTGTCCTGTTGACATTTGCTCTTTGAAGGTGTTCTGTTTCTGTGTAGTGAGCTGGTTGTCCCTTTGTTTGATGATACTGCCTGTTCTTTGCATCTTTTATTATCATCTTTTGAGGATAACCTTTCTGGTTTTTTAAGTCTTTCACTTGATCTGGTATTTGCTTCCTTTCTGGTACGAAGTTTACAGTTCCAGAAGACTTTTCAGAGTGACCTGGATACCCTAATCCAGATGTGCCCTTTTGTTGCAGATTGATTAGTAACTTGGCACGCTCATCGCTCTTGTAAATCATTTCTCTTCCTTTCTTGATCTTTTCTTCAGCAACATTGTTTCTTGTAACCAGATCCTTAACTTTTGAGTTAAGTGTGTGGATCTCAAATTGTGTATTTTAGTAACAAATTGTGTATTTGCTGTGCTTAAAATTTGCTCAACTTTCTTCAATCTGTCATTTTCTTCAACAACTTCTTTAAACAGCCTCTTGATACTTGAGTAGCTTTTGAACATCTCATCTATTTCATTCCATGAGTATTCTGCTTGATCTTCACTTTCCTGTTCACGATCATTATCATTGTCTGAGGAATTTGAGTAACAAGAATTTACCTCAACTTCATCTAGTCCGTTGTCCAGTCCTACATAGCATTCATTCCAGCTTTCTTCATCGTCAGCAATGAAGGCCTCATCATTTTCTGATGAGCTGTCTGAGAAATGACTCGAGCTGCTTGAGTTCTGTTCAGCTATCATGGCTTTGCGTTCATATTTAAGCTTTCGATCTCTTTTGGCTCTTAGTTCATCTCTTTGACTTCTGGACAGATCAGGACAATCTATTTTGAAGTGACCTGTTCTGCCACATTCAAAGCAGGTGTAGTCTGTAGAGCTAGAAGTCTTTGTTGTTTTAGCAGTTTGCTTCTTAGACTCATTCTTCTCATCAGATCGATTATCGTCATACTTCTTGTTGAAGTTTCTCTTGTTATCTTTGTAGAAACGTCTGTATTTCTTTGATCTGGTCTCCATCTTGTCCATTCGTTTGGCAATCATCGCAAACTCTTTTAAGAGTTTGTCATAGCCTTTCTCTTCATCTGGAGTAGCAGATTCAGAAGGATCATCTGGTTTGCTCTTCGCTTTGAAGGCTACCTCTTTGTCCTTCTTTGAGCTGTTTTCTGCCTTTTTGGACAGATGATCTGGTTCTCGAATTCTTTGAATGTCACACTCATGACCTTCGAGATGATCAAATAAGGCTTCAGTGGACAGATCATTGAAGTCTGCTCTTAGAGGTTGCATTGCTGCATAGATCTCCCAGCTTGGTGGAAGAGCTCTAAGAACTTTCATGTTCTTCTCCCTTTGAGTATATTTGTTCTTTTTGAACGCAGATATCTCAAGGAGAATTCCAGTGAATCTCATCTTCATCTGTTCTATTGTCTCGCCAGGTTTCATTTTGAATTCGTCATATTTGTTGCATGCTAGAGACAGCTTATTCTCGATCATTACTTCAGATCCCAAAGCTAGGTCTCTTAAGGCTTCCCACATCTCTTTGGCAGTATCCAAATCTTGGATTTTGGCCAGATGTATGCCTTTGACCGTGCTGGAGATGATTCCTTTGGCAAAATCATCAAGATTTGCTTCTCTCCTTTCTTCAGAGGTATATTTTCTGGGATCATTTAGTACGGTTTCTTTAACCGCTCCTGTCTCAGTGATACGAGTAGTTTCTTCTGTAATCGCCAATGGCCCTTCCTCAATTACTTTCCACATTAAGCAATGATGGGCTTTAAGGCACATTTTGATCTTGAAGCTCCATTCTCTATATCCTTGAATAGAGAATTCTTCGCAAGCCCTGATAACAGATGACTCCATAACAGATAGTATGCTAGTGAATGAAAAAGGTTTTTCTAGATCTATTCAAGTAGACCACGCAGGTTTTAACCTTGTGAAACAAAACAATGGTCAGTTTGAACCACTGCTCTGATACCACTTGTTGGTCCCGAAAGAGCAAGGTTTGGTGTATGGGGGGGGAATACACCAAATACTAACTTTTCAGTTTTACTTGACAGTTTGTAAGAGAGCTCAAGCTATTCTATACGAGAAATTGCTCGGCAGTGACTAAACAGATCGATATACAGATCAGTAGCTGATTTAGTCCAAACAGATTACTCTCTTAGTGAAAACACTTAGCAGATAATAAGAGTGATCTTATTACTTTCTGAGTGTAGAGTGAGTGCGGAATAATGGTAGATTAGTGATTGCTCTTGTTTTGAAAACCTTAAGTATTAGCCAGATTGATTAGGGAGATTGATTGAGATGCAGATGGATGATAGTGCAGAGAGTTAGAATAATAAACAACAGAGAATTAAAGAATGCAGAAATGTAAAGCACACGGTTGTTTAACGTGGTTCGGGAAAACCCTACGTCCACGATCTGGTCAAACCTAGACCAGATTATCCATTACTAGGATACTCTGCTTCTTTATACTCGTGGAGAACGAGTCACAAGTACCAATCACAACTAGACAGATACTTATGCACGAAGTAAGGGTCGTGTCCCTTTACAACAGATTACCTCTACGTTACCACTAGAAAGCTACTAGCTGGTAGGGTGATCTCCTTTTTCTCGACAAGACAGACTTGAATCGAGGTGGTTGGTGTGATGTAGAATCACAAGATGTTGAAGCTCTAAATCTGGAAATGCAGAATGCTTGAAAGAATAATAGTAGAGTAGCTCGCGTGTATGTTCTCTCTGTTTCCAGATTTTTGTCTTCAACTATATAGGCATTGAATTTTAAATTCTAGCCGTTGTGAGATAGATGGTATATTGCCAATCAATGGTTTCCATCATATCTGTTCTTGCCATATAGGAAAGGTTGACTCAATCTTTGATTTATGGAAAGCAGATTGCTAACGGTCTCTTTCCTTATATGTATAAATGAAGATCTTCTTTCCAATCCCTGTTGGATGTATCTTGATCTTGACGTGGCAAGTGTATATGATGTGGAGGGTGATGTCAGCTAATGGATTGATGACTCAAGCGTTCTGGTTCCTCGCTGTAGGCATCAATCTGGTCATCGATCTGGTCGCTGTCTGTTACAGCAGATCGATTCTTCTTTGGCATAAAACCTTGACATCATCCTATTCTAAGTTGAGAATGACTTCTATAGGAATATTTCATTTACATTTTAAGTCATCTTCTAATCTGTTCCATAACAGAAATCACCTTATCTCTAGTGATCTGTTTTTACACGAGAACAGTTTTAAGCTCTAACTAATTAAGTGTGTTTCGAGATACCATCATCAACACTAAAACCTCAGGGTTCCCAACAAAAGAGCAGTCGGCTGATGGAAAGAGAAGGACTCCAAGGCTACTCCATGCTCCATACCCTGCAAACACAAGAACTGTAGAGGCAAATTTAGAAGCTACCACTTCACATATTAATACTATATAATAGATTATTCCTTAAGCCATTACAACACCACAACCACTCACATATTTGCTATACGCTGGAGAGGATAGGAACATTCAAGAACAAAGAGAAGTAGTTGAAGCTTGAGGTAAGAACTTAAAGCCTGGGCAGTTAAATGTTCATGTTTATATCTTCTCTATATTAAGATTATGACTCTCATATGAACTCCCTACCTTCACTTCATATTCTTACAATGTAGGAAATGCATTTATATAAAAAAAAACAGAATGTTGTTGAACTTAGAGGTTAAACTCTGGAATTAAATATTGAAAATTCTAAACTTAGATGTTTCTTGAGATAGGAAGTTAGAGAGAAGAGCATAACTTAGAAATGTACTCTATGCAGTTAAATGCCAAATTAGAAACTCTACTAAGTGGAACATAGGATGCTAATAGTAACCATTTTCTTTTAAACCTCAGCACATCAAGAGGATATGAAGCAGAACTTGTATCACAACACTAAGAACATAAACTAGCCCTCTAATCAAAGGTAGACTCAGAATGTATCGTTTGAAACAAAACTCAGAACATTAGAACAAAATCATAATAAGAAGGTCGTGAAAACTTACCCTAACTTGGAGACCAGCTCCTAGACAGTCCCGAACCAACTCCGCTTCAAGACTGAAGCCTTTTTCCACCAGAAAGACAAGCCAACATCTCTCAGAATATGTTCACATGCAAGAAAAGAGAAATCAACTCAAAACTCAGATCCATAAAAGAATGAAAACATACAGTAAGAACAAAATAAGAATGTAAGACTACTGCCTAGAACGCACGAATCCAACACCTTCCAAAAACAATAAAAAAAAGGGGTTAAAGGAGGGTCCTACCGAGCAAGGTGAGCGACGGCAGAGAACGGGAGGAACCTCGGCGAAAGGAGGCGACGCACAGGCAGGTTCCAGGAGGAACACCAATCGAAATTTCCCACAAGGAAGAAATAGAAGTTAGGAATCGAAATCTAAGGACTTTAATCCAGAGAATTATAAACTGTGGGGAAATTCACACATGCAAGTAGAGAGAAATTCATGAATTGAAATATTAGGAAAAGTTCCAGTAGAGGAAAATAACTCTAAGTAATAGAATTTCTAACAAACAAAAAAAGGAAAAGAAGAATATGGAAATAGAGAGAGTATGAAGCTTACCGTGAGGAGCGCGAGGCTGGGCGAAGAGAAACTATGGCGACGCACGGCTGCTTCACGACTGCTCGGCGAACGGCCGCTCTATGACTTTTCTCCCGTTGAGAAAGAAAGTCACCAAGGAGGAAGAAAGTGAAAGAAGGAAAGAAAGAACAAAGGGAGGAAGAGAGTAAGGAGAGGGGCAAAGATTCAGAGAAAGAGAGAGGGAGTCGTTCGAATGGAGGGGATGGGGAGGTGTCTGGTGAGTGAGGATTAGGTTTAGGTTAAAACTAATTATAAGATTAGGGTTAGGATTAGATTAGAGTAAATTAAAGGATTAGGGTTAATGAGAGGGAATTAAAATGTCCGTGGGCCGAAAATTAAAAGATAACGGGCCACAGTAAATTAAGAAATATTGTGCTAGTAATTGAAACTTTGAGGCTTAAAATAATTATCTTATGGGCTATACTAGGAGGGGATTAATTGATACAAAGCCCAACCTTGATTTCAAGGGAATTATATTAATCTATAAGATTAATAAATAAAATTCTTAAAGACTTAAAGTAATCTAAATAAATTATATTCTCTAATTGATTAATTAATCAATTAAAAGTCTTTGAGGAAAAATTCTCTAAACTGAAGAATATTATTATTAATTTGATTAATCATATCAAATTAATTAAAAGAATGATCATTGATTGAGGAATTATGATTATGATTCCAATGGAATTCATTAAGTATATTTAAGAAAATATATTTTTAGCATTCCAAGACGAATAGAACTAAGATACGAGATTAGTTCTTGAATTAATGAAATATTATTTCATTTTTCACTTAAAAGAAGTTAAGAAAAGAACCTATACTCAAATCGAGTATCTTATTACGAAATTGATTAAAGGTTTCTACGGGAGTGGGAATCCGAAGACCGGAAGAGGTTAACCTTAGAAGAAGAGGAGAACTCATTGAGGTAGGCTTTCTTATACGCAAACAAATGTGTGTGCTTATCTGTATTATGTTATTTCTTTTCAAAAGCTTTGAATCGAAAATGATATTTCAAGTATTGTCTGCCATAAAATATTTTATATTTTGTATGATGCCTATCTGTTATGATTAATCGAATTCGGGTCCCAGTGGGTAAGCAACCCCGCTCGGACTAGTGTGCACAATATGACTGTGAGTTGACGAAGGTGTTGACCGGTCAAGTGTCCGCGGAAGGTGGCCATCTTCCCGGTACACATAAGATACAAATATGGTAGATTACTAAAGAACTTAGATAGCTGTCGAACTTTAGGTTTCACAAAAAGAATTTAGTGAACGTAGGTGCTTTAAAGACAAAATCCCTATGTTTCACTTAGCATGGCATGATATATATATTGTAAGTATGCGTTTTCGGCGTGTGTCTACTGAGTACTTTTGTACTCAGCCCTGCATATATTTCTAAATGTGCAGGTTGAGCAATGATGGGAGGGAGTGCTCTACAAGGCTTTGTCGATCTCTTTTACTATTATGAACGCTTGGGGGTTTACATGTCCTCATACATGTAAACTTTATTTTGATCCATTCCGCTGCAATGTTGATGTTCCAAGTTATGAACCTATATTAGACTCCTGTTAAACTCGGTTCCACTTATCGGTTATTCTAAAACCAAACTCTATGCTAAGAATCATTTATATTATTGAAGTATCTTTCTGTCACGTCCCCATTTCACTTATCTAAGTAAAATCGAGGAGAACGTGACCAAC
>JAPKLX010000447.1:46308-60309 GCA_026898415.1 Leonotis leonurus
GTAAATCGACATTTTAATATATAACGAAATTTTATATTCCCGATTTTCGATACATAGTATTATTAGGAGAAATTTTACGGGCCATTACACTTTCAGTCCTACCGATATTCTATCAACCCATTTTCTATCCCCGCTTCTTTAATCCCTCCCTTAGTCACGTTTTTTCCCGACTTCGCTATCCTTAGCGAAGGGCGGTCGTGACAGTTTTACTAGATAATAAAAATTAGAATTTTATAAACAAAATTTAACTACAAATAATAATGACATCAAAATGTGTATTATGAATTATTTTCAATATACACACATTTTTAAATAATTATATAATTTTATTTTTTATATTATATTATTCTTATGATTATAAAAAGTTAACGGTATTTACATACATTCACATATTTATGTATATATGTGACATTAATTATAAGTAAATTAATAATAATAAAAAAATTCAAACTATTGAAAATCATAATACATTCATAAAAACGAATGTTAATTTATTATATCAAATTAATCATTATTGTTTAAACCAATTGAAGTTTGTAAAATTACACATAATGGTGTTCATGACTAAAATTTGGAACCTAACTGTTCCGAAAATTTAAAATCAGAATCAAGCCATTATGACGATTCACGTTTTGAAATTGAAGCGTGTAGAATAGTTGCAAAATTTGAAATTGTAATTGAACCGTCTTCTACACAATCACGATTTGAAATCAAATCGTCGATTATGATTACAGTTCTAGAATCACCAATTAGGATCATATTACAATTCAATTACAACATTTTTGATTCCTTTAAATATTTATATGCATAAATTAGTGATAAATAAAACATTCTCGTGCAGAGCACGTGTGTACAAAGTAATTATCTTAAATTAAATGAGATGTCACTTAAAAATTCGGTCAATCTCATTAATCACCATACACGATTCCTACAAGCTATGGGCTTAAAAAAAAGGTCTCTCATACATAAAATAAACACAAATTTAAAAAAATAAAAAGAAAGATAAGAAGAACATGAAGAAGAGAAGAAATAGTGTTGCATCATCATATTCGTCAAGTGTGAAAGAGAACGCAGCTGTGACGTCAAATGTCACTCCTGCCAAAATTGCCATATATATTTGACATCTATTAAAGATTACTGCACTTTCCCTACGAGAGGTACATGGATATTGCCTTCAATACCTCTTAAATATATGTCTTGTGAGTTATGACTATATAAACTCAACCAAAACAATCGGTTGACAATGATGTTGGCTTATGGTTCATTATTTAATGGGGTAGATTATAATATCTTAACAAACTTTAATAATATTAAGTTTAATTTATACTAATACTGTCTTATTATGGAGTGAATACTTCATCATATAAATTAGGTTCAAGTAATCTCGTCGCCTCGATTAATGTGAGAAAATTTTAATTGTATGAAAAATTCATATGAATGCTATACCAAAATTTGTTATCAATCTTTTATTTTCCAAGTGTTTAAAGCAAAACAAACCAAACAAATAAAAATTAAAAAAGCATTGAGCTGAGACTGGAATAATTTGAATTTATTAAAATATTAAAAAATATCACATCTTAAATAATAGAATGCGGATTGATCAAAAAATGTGGTGGACTACGCATTGTTGTTATGCATGTTTGGTCAATACTCCATTATTTCTCGTCATCTCAAAATTTCATGATTTATTATTTCTATTTATAATGGATGTTGAGTGAGTGTGCACTGTATTCCTATATTTTATATTTTAACAGTGATAATTTTAAATAAATTGGAGTTGATAAAAATATATTATTCGTAAAATATTTTATAATTTTATTAGTATAACTGATGGTATAATATGGTAATTTTATAAATATATTTAATGATGTATTATTTATATATATATATATATATTAATTATATAAAAAACATTATATTGAATAAATCATAATTATTAAATTATACTATTGTTGTACAAATATGACTGAGTGAATATACAAAATAGTTAAATATTATATTTATTTTTTATAATTTTGTGCATGAATAGTATGAATCGTAACTAATTATATCATTCATACGCGATATTTAATTTTATTAAATTGTGTGTACAAATAAATAGCATGATTGATTACTATTCGCATGATTGATTACTATTCATACATTTCTTACAATTCATATTATTTGTAAAATTAAAATTCAGTAGAAAATATTTGTGATGATACACATTTAAAATTATTAAAATTTAAATTTTTTATATTAATAACTATTATTTGTCTTTTAAAATTTTATTTAATTATTTTATATAATTAATACGATACGATTACACAATAGTATGCGTATAATATTATATTTTATCTATCATAAATTCATATTATAAAATTATATTTTGTAAGGAGCATCCTTTCCACATACAGAATGCCAAGGGAGATAGACAGTTTACTATTCTCTTCTCGGTACCACTTATTTAATCACATCTAATTTTTAATTGAATAACTAAGATATACCGAATATTATAAATATAATATTTTTAAAAATAGAATAGAAAAAGGCAAAGGTCCACGTAGAGAGAAGCAAAAACCCAACTCAACATTTTCAATCTACCGACTTAAGATTCTTTAATTATTCCCGCGAATATTCCATTAGAAATATATTTTCTTTCTAGAGATCGACGATTACTTATCTTATAAAGATTTCTTACAAAAAAAGATTATTATGACAACTTACCTTTTTAACGACATCCATACTAACTCCATTTTCAAGCAAAAATCTAGTCATTTAATTTTCATAATGACACAAATATTAATTGTTTTTTGTTTGAATGATATGCAAAAAGGATATAAACTGCATAAAATATTAATTGTTTTTTTCATGTACGAAAGATATAAAAATATAGTATAATTTTTGTTTAATATTAATAATTTCATATTTCCAAAATAAAAAAGAAGATTAGAAGATTTTCAAAGGTAAAAATTTCCACCTCGGTTTTATGGATACACAAATCTATGTACTCATCCAAATTTGAGGCATAATTCTCTAGTTTTTAACTTTTAATTTAGCATTTAAGGACATCGATTTCAAATATTTTCCCTTTTCAGCCTAATTTTTTTCTCAAGAAAGAAAGAATACCGCTCATGTAATCCACCAGTTTTGACAAAACCAGCTTTAGTCCCTCTTTAAATATTCCCCCAAACCACTCATATCTTCACACTGAAACTCTCTTCTCCGCCTTCCTAGTACTCTTGTCTCTCTCACTCATCGTCAACTAAGTTAGCACTTATCGTTTCACTCTCTAGCAAATGGGCAAGATCAAGATCGGAATCAATGGTATGTATATAGATCCACTCTTTCACTTTTTTTAAACTTCTCAGTTACCTTTACCTGCAACTTTTTTGATTCGGGTTTAACTGCATTGCTTTGATCTATTCATATTGCTTCTTTTTTCGTAAATCAAGTGAATTTTTGCGTTTTTTTTAAGTTCAATTGTTGATGTGAACAGGATTCGGTAGGATCGGCCGTTTGGTCGCGAGGGTTGCTCTGCAGAGGGACGATGTGGAGCTAGTTGCTATTAATGATCCCTTCATCAGCACTGATTACATGGTATAATCCGATCTATTAGCAAATAGTTTTGGATTTCGTGATCTATGTGTCCTTGTGATGGATTAATGGTTCTTAAATATATTTTTGCAGACATACATGTTCAAGTATGACAGTGTCCACGGCCAGTGGAAGCACAACGATGTGAGTGTGAAGGACGAAAAGAACCTTCTTTTCGGTAAGAAGGCTGTCAGAATCTTTGGATGCAGGTACTAGTTTGTTTGCCTATTTCCGATTACGTTCATTTTGCGCTTTTATCTGGAAAGTAATTGATTTAATTTTGTTAATGGGTTTCAAGGAACCCGGAGGAGATTCCATGGGGTGAAACTGGTGCCGACTTTGTTGTGGAGTCTACTGGTGTCTTCACTGACAAGGACAAGGCTGCTGCCCACTTGAAGGTAGCTCCTTTTCTTTTTTTATTCGACCAATTTTAGAGCATCGTGTTTTTATTTGTGCGTTCTTTATGTGTGTTTGTGTGTACTCAAGATGTTTTATGTTCTGTTCAGCGTGTTGGTTCAACTTAATAAATGGATCTTCTCAGATGCCTGAACGCCTCAATTGTTAGATATTCTAAGATTTTAACATGATCGTGATTGGGATTTCATGGCTGACTTACTCGGGTGATTCCATAATGTGTGTGTACATATGTGTGTGTGTGTGTGTGTGTGTGTATATAGATATATATAGATGTTCTCGATTGTTACTTGCCTTTATGCGTCTTATGGCGCTTTTGACTAGAATTTGTTTACATGTTATAAGTGATTAGTTTTGTTGTGTTGAATTTTTGGGTATTAGGGTGGTGCCAAGAAGGTTATCATCTTAATCTATATATATATGATATTCATATATAGATGTGCTCGATTGTTTCTTGCCTTTATGCGCCTTATGGGGCCTTTGACTATATTTTGTTTGCATGTTATAAGTGATTAATTTCGTTGTATTGAATTTTTGGGTATTAGGGTGGTGCCAAGAAGGTTGTCATCTCTGCCCCAAGCAAAGATGCCCCAATGTTCGTTGTGGGTGTGAATGAGAAGGAATACAAGCCTGAGTACGACATTGTTTCAAATGCCAGTTGCACCACCAACTGCCTTGCTCCATTGGCGAAGGTCTGAACCTTTCTTTGCTTCTCATCTGTACTCTACTCATTTATGTTGTCTTAATTGTATCTGCTAACCAAGTTTTGTTACTAACTTTTGCAGGTCATTAACGATAGGTTCGGCATTGTGGAGGGTCTTATGACCACTGTCCACTCCATTACCGGTACGTATGTAATCCTGCTGTTTAGCTTATGAATTAGTTCAACACAGGCGTTCTTTTTTGTTAGTGATTATTTATCCCTGCTTATGTTACATTTTCGCATTTAGCTACCCAAAAGACTGTTGATGGTCCATCAAGCAAGGACTGGAGAGGTGGAAGAGCTGCCTCATTCAACATTATCCCCAGTAGCACTGGAGCTGCCAAGGTATTGCATTATTTTAAATTTCTAAGGTTTCCATAGTACCATTCACAGAAATTAATCTTATGCATTCTTGTTTGTGTAGGCAGTTGGCAAGGTCCTTCCAGCTCTGAATGGCAAGTTGACCGGCATGTCATTCCGAGTTCCCACAGTTGATGTCTCGGTTGTTGACCTCACCGTCAGGCTAGAGAAAGAGGCAACTTATGATGAGATCAAAGCCGCAATCAAGTGAGTTCTTTCAATTTTCTTTAAAAATAATATGAGCTTTCTTATAGAAAGCTAGCTAGTCCAGTTTCTTGAAAGTGTTATCTAATGTTTGTTGTTTATTCTCAGGGAGGAGTCTGAGGGCAAGCTCAAGGGCATCTTGGGTTACACTGAAGATGATGTGGTTTCCACAGACTTTGTGGGCGATAGCCGGTAAACAATTCTTCCTTTTGATTTAGAGAATGCTCATGCGATAATGAATATACATGTGATGCGTTGTTCCACATGGTTGTGCAGGTCAAGCATATTCGATGCCAAGGCTGGAATTGCTCTTAGCAAGAACTTCGTGAAGCTCGTGTCCTGGTATGACAACGAATGGGGATACAGGTATGTTAGAGAAGTTACGCTCTTGATATTTGATTCAAGTTTCCAATTCCTTTTAATTTTGGATTGATTGTTGATTACATGAATGGTCTTTGTGTTGTTGCAGCTCAAGGGTGATCGATCTCATTGTCCACATGGCTTCCGTTGCTTGAAGAACTTCATTTTCCTGCTAAACTTTCATTTGTAAGTGGCACGGTTGTACTTTCAGTTTTTTTCCGGCCTTTGTTGCCTTTCGTTTGGTTGAATTGAGACTTTGTAATAATTCCCATGACTGCAGCTCTGTTTTGCAGTTCATTGTGTCACTTACCTTTCAAGGAATTTTCTCTTAGAATCAATGACTTTTACCTTTTGCCAGTACCTTTTGTATCTTACTAGAAGAGGCTTTATAATTTTCTAAAATATGGTGTATGTTTTAAACAGAAATGCATCAAACTGATGATGAACATTTACCTGGTGTCCCAGAGATCAGAAGTTTGTTAGGATGCACTCTAATTAGTTACGAGATACAATATGTTCAAAATACGTTTACATATTATTCATATTTTTAATACTATTCAAATCAAAAAGCATATTAGTCATTGAAAATATAACGCACTGAAAAGAAGAAAATATTGAGAGCACCTGTAAGAACTACAAAACGAGCCGCGATGCAATGCATAAAGGGAAGGAGCTAGGTATCACCAATATGTCATTTATGTCATTTTGGGCAACGTACACGTATTATAATATGTATTAAATATGAATATGCAAAAATATATCAAACAAAAATATGTCAAAAATACGTTTTTCTTTTAAAAAAAAAAAACATTCTGAATATGTATTTTGAATATTCAAATACGTATTGGCAAGATAAAATACGTATTTTTAAAGAAAATATGTGGAGAAGCCCTAAATGATATAGGGGCTATGAATGTGAAGAATGATATAGGGGCTATGAGTGTGAGTTAGGGTTAGAGAAGTCGTGAGATTAATGTGATTAATACGCCGACCCGCTATTAAACATTACGCCCGTGTTAAAATCACAATTCTCCCTATATTTTAATCATAAGGAAGTCGTGAGATTAAAATAATTCTTATACACTATACAAATTTAATCTTATCATGTTATATCATATTTTGGCTACCAAATATGCCATTAAGAGTAATCAGTCTTCTTATACTAAGAAATAAAATCAAGTTTAATTGTTTGTATACTAGTATAACTAATTTATATTTAAAATTCATCATTTCCACTAAAAAAAATATGCAAAATTGTGAGAACTTTTGAGTAGTGTTACATGAAATTGGTTGGAGTTCAAAGCTTTGGCCAGAGAAAAATTTAAGAGAAAGTGAGATTTGGGAGCTTGTTTTGGACTGGAAATTGATAGGAGAGAGAGGAAGATATTCAGAGAAGAGTGAAACGATGCCGATATAATTGGGAGCCACCACGGCAGTGGCGATTTCACCGAGAGAAGGCAACGAGAGAAGCTGCGTGTCTGTATGAGGTTGAAGACATATACCAACGAGAGAGATAATAGAGGAAGTAGGAGAGAAGATGATTTATTTGATGGGTTAGTGATTAAAAGAAAATGAAATATATATATATATATATATATGTATATATATATTAAATTAATAGCATATGAGAATAATTAATAAATAAAAGAGCCAATATATGCTAAGTTTACGGTCTTCTAAATTTATTAAGATGAGTCAAGCCTAAGTAGGCATATTACTCAATGCTTAATTTGGGTTGATATTATACATACAAAATGAGCCAATTGAAATAATATGTGGTGATTTTCATAATATTTGTGGACTTCAAAAATATTAACTAGTTAATTTGATTGGACTACTATCATATAATTAAATCAAAGCCTTGATTAACTAATTTAATTGGATTAATTTAATTATCTAGATTGATTAAGTAATCATTAATATAAGATCAATTATTGAATTAAATACTTTAATTTTGATGATTAATAATTAATATATGTGATCAAGCATTAAATTTGTTTAACCTTAATTAATATTATTAATTGGGATTAATCATTATTTAGAGTATTTAAATACTATTTTATTAATAATTAATTATGATTATTAATAGATTAATATTTATGGTACTTAATTAATTTAGTGAACCTAAATTAATTTAAATCGAGACATAAACCTTTTCTAAAGGTCTCTAATTACGCGAACTTTACTAAAATTTTCGATTCTTATGTCGGATTTAATTGTCTCCATTATATTAATTGCAAACAAACAATTAATTAGTTATATAATTAGTAATCGTTTGGTTTCATTGAACGGAGTTGGTTTTGAAGAAAACAATAATCTTAGATGTTATTTAGTAGAGCATAGATGAAATCCTAGAACCTATGAACCTTTATTTATTCACTCAATAGAAATATTCTAAGAACTTGAATGTCTCTAAATGCGATTCGTTATCTAAAGGTTCGTTAAGGAAGTGATCGCTAAGGAACGAGAAGGAGAACCAGGTTTACCATCTAATACTAGTTTTCAGGTGGGTTTACTACAAACTATACTTTTGCTGTAATTAAGTATGTTTTAAGAAAATATGAAATGATTGTCATGCATAAAATTGTTTGTGTTTTATGTGTGACTCCTATCTGTGTTGAATCATCTGAGTGGTCAACGTATGTAATCGATCAGATCTTGAGCCATGTATTGGTCAAGGTTAGTGTACACAAAAGCCGTTAACTGTGAGCCCGTTGGGCCAGTTCCGGTGTAGGGATGCGTTTGCGGAAGAAGGCCTTCTTCCCCAACGTAGTTACAGATATGAATAATACAGAAATGAAAGAAAACGGTACCATAACAAGTTTATGAAAGGAAAATGAATGTTTAGTATTCTCAAGTTATTTCAAGATTATTGTGTTATACTGTTGAATGCATGACGATAAAATGATTTATTTTCGGCATAACCCACGGAGTACATCAAGTACTCAGCCCTGCTTGTATTTCCAAACACTTTCAGGTTGAACATGTATGGCGTTGGCGGATGTGCTGAGAAGTTGGTTGCTTGTCTGTCAAGTTAACATTTTGGAAATAAGTTTATATCTTCATATATAAATTTGTTTATTTTAAATCTTCCGCTGAACTCCGTATTATTATCTTTTTTTTATAGTTGACTGGTTTCGTGAACCAACAATATCGAACCTTATGATATTATGTTGTTGACTTTGGTTAGCGTAATCCTTTTTGGCCTCGTCTTTCGAACCTTGTACTGAAATTAAGCTTGTGGTCTAAACTCTTTTGTTAAAGTAATGCTATCCTTTTCGTGTATATTTTGTCCAAGGTTACTTAAATATAAATTATACGGTTCCATCCTTATGCCCCCTTTCTTTCCCGCTTCTTTTATCCAACCCTGAGTCACGCCCCGATTGATCCGTCCTTTGAAAATTGAGGCTGTGACAACATTTCCTTTAGTATTATATATATTTATAATACTTATTTATAATATAAGAATTTATAGCACATTTGAATATGCTGGTTTAAGACAAGAACTATTTGGTTGGGAGATGAGTACATGGATTTAAATTGTGTACATGTATATAAAGGAAAAAATTTAAATAACTAACGGGTATTATTTTATTAGTTTAAAACATAAAGAAGTAATCTATGGAACGAGAACAAGTACTAGAATCATTTTTAATAAACATTAAGATGAGTACGAGTATATAAAATTCAAACAAGTTTGAATCATTAGTAAATTGTAAGTACAAATCTATTAATAAACGAGTTTATGAACATTTTTTATCTTGAAATGAGTACAATTCTATTAATATAACAAGTATTATCATATTGGTTTGAACATAGACGAATAGTTTATGATGGGATCGAGTTGTAAAATTATGTCATAATTAATTTTGGGATGATTGCAAGTTTATTATAAGCAAGTTTACATAATTAACAACTCTTACGATATAAGTTTAAGATATGAAGGAATAGTTCATATATCATTCAATGAGTAGTTATATCATTTTCAGTTGACTATGATAATACTAGTGCAAAAAAATGAAATAAAATTTTTAGAATGCGTAAATGTTCAAAGTATACATTTACCATTTAATTTCATAAGATTATATATTATTTGTTTTTTACTCTGTCATATGCAATTTCACAATGAGTATTGATATATAAATAAATAAGTTTAGTCAATTAATATGTAAATATTACACGAGCGTGTAAGATATAAAAGATATTGCTTTCATAGTCCGTATCAACACAATGTTAATGAACATATCAAGTTAATGATCTGGTTTATAGGAGATCGGTCTATATTTAAGCTTCTTGTTTAAATTAGAGTTAGACTTAGAAAAGTTGATCTAAATTGTAGGGACTGGTTGATAAGTATCGACTTGATCCAGGGAGATCGACCTGATTGTGTTTTACTAGCAGATCATCTACAATATATTGACATATCAAGATTAACGATCTAGTCAATAGAGATGATATTATTTTAGTCTAAGTGTTAGACTAGAAATCAACATATAAGATAAGGTCAAGTTAACGACTTGTGCCATAAGGATCAACCTAATAGTTTTATAGTATGTTGATCAAAGTGTAAGACAGCTCGACGTAACGATCTGTCATTGAATCAATATGGTTTAATATACTTAGCATGCATCAACATCAAGTGCACAATCAGATGACTTGTTGTGCAAGCAGGCCATATGAACAGATTGACGAGCATACTAAACGAGCAGATCATGAGTACAGATCAACACCATGATGAACAAATTAGGAAAAATACAAGTCGAAAAAGGATCAAATGAAATATTCAAGGAGAGAACATATGACATGCTTGTTAGGGTTTGTATAGCTCAAAGAATGATTAATGCTTAGACATTATAACATACTTGTTTTCTATTTCATTTAATGAGAATACATGTTTCTATCATTGATTTTTGATTTATTTTCATTGCTTATTTAAGATCGAAAATCTACTAGCTTTCTCCTTTCTTTTTACTCGTTGAGTACGAGCCACAAGAATTATCAAATCTAGGAATACACCAATTCAACCTTTTTCAGTTTTCTTGTTTTAAAGTTAAGTATAAGGTATAAGCACACTTAATTGATAAGATAACTTAAAGTAGTAAAACAAATCTTCTTGTCAGGAAGAATTAATCTTACTCAAGTAACACCTTATGCGTGAAAACAATAATCAAGAATAACTAATACAGATTTAAACTTAATTAAGGTTGTGTGCGGAATATGGTGGTTAATACTCTTTTTAATGTGAAAAACGTTTTCTTAATCAAAGAAATTATCTAACCAGTTTTGAATGCAAGAGTATGATGAAGATGAATGAAAATCAAATAAGAAATAAAGAACACAAGCAGTTAACGTGGTTCGGGATAAACTTTCCCTACGTCCACGGTTCGATCAAATCTAGATCGAAAATCTACTAGCTTTCTCCTTTCTTTTTACTCGTTGAGTACGAACCACAAGAATTATCAAATCTAGATAATTTCTTGTGATTACAAATCTTCTTTCTAAGATTGAAAACTACAATCTAGGATTACAACTGGATCAAATCTAGATCCTAACTTTAGGTTTTGTAAAAACAATTTTTCTAGAAAGTAAACCTTCAACAACTGTAAACACTGCAGAGAATTCTTGATGGGTGGAAGTGTTTTGAACATTGAGAGCTTGAAGATTTTAGCAGAGTAATGGTTGTATAATAGCTTGAATTCTCATTCTTCTTTCTGAAGGTGAAGGTGGTATTTATAGGTCCTTTGCAGGAACTATCCGTTGGAGATGAAGACGTCCTTCTTCTTCGCATTAATGGTTGCATTAAATGCATGGTAGTGTTGTTGAGACACGCGCTGCCAAATGAGAGTCTTGTTCCACCTTTCACGCGATTTCCCAGTGTATTGCCATACTAGGAATGATTCACCGTACTGAAAATTGATATTCTCGTACTTCATTCCTTAAAGTATGTTGTTGATGTGACAATACACTAAAAGGTTGACTTGTGACAAATTTAGGTATGTCGGCAGTCCACCGTAGTTATAGTGAGGAGCAGCTTGATCTTGATGTAGTAGCAGTTCACTATCTATTGAGCTATTCCTCCCCCTCTTTGGCTATGATAATGTTAGATACTTCATTTTCGTAGAGAGATGATGAGCAGATCGTTTTTGATAAAACGATCTGTTGCTTATGTTGATAGCGGGCTGGTGATGTCTTTTGAACGAGCTGCTCATCCTTTTGTAATGACTTGAAACGATCTGTTGTCGGATGAGCAGCGAGCTGTAGTCTGTAGAACAAGTTGTTCAACCTCTTGTAATGAATTACAAGTATAGAAGTATTCTGCTCCCTTTTCATAGCTATTTCTAGTCTAGAAAAAACAGATCGTTATAAGTAAGTTTGAAATTTCAAACTACTTTTACATTTGTGATCTGTGAAAATATATTCAAGAAATCAAAACCAGAACAAGTAGAGATGACAGTGAGCTGCTAATATGTGAAGCAGATCGTTATTAATACAAAAAACGATCTGCTCAATATATTTGAAGCTAGCTGTCTATACAATGTAGGAAAATACTTGTTATCTTAGTAATCATTGTGTCCAGAAAGTCTTTTACAAGAATAATACAGATCGTAATTAAATTAAAAACGATCTGCTTCTTTTATACTTAGACATTCCTTAATAGATGATAATGACTACTTGGTTTTCTTTGAGATCCTAAAATTGACTAAGTGTAGTTTCGAGAAACATCATCAAAACTTAAATAAATCGTGAGAGTTCCCAACACTACCTACGATATATATATATATATATGTATTATTTTGCACAAAATTAAACTGAGTTTCTTTAATTGGTGCGTCATCAAAAGTTTTTAATGAATATAAAACATGATTATATAAAAGATTATATATTATTTTAATAAAGAAATTTAAAATAACCTTTTTCATTGATTAGTGTTTAAATTAGCTAGGACTTAATTATTTTTCGTAATATTTTTTATTGATACTAAAACTTGACATAAATTTATTAATTCTCAATAATTATGACATCAATTTATCGATGCATTATATAATTAAAGTTGATGCACCATTGCACCTTAGATCAATGCATTGAAAATAAAATTTAAGCTATATCCTGAAAACTGAACTAATATATTAATAATTTTCTTTTTAAAAAAGAATTTAATATATGGTTGGCCACATGCATTTACTTATGATATATAATATGTTAGATTTTTATTAATCTAAACATTACATGCATGAATTCATAAGAACTGTGTTTCTGAATTTTTTTCAATTTATTAAAACACTCAATAGAGTTTATTTTTTTTTTATATAAGGGTTCATCTATACTCAATTAGGGTATATTGCTCATCTAATATAACTTAATTATTTTTCTAAATTTGTATTATTATCAAATGCATATGCATCAATTTAGTTCATCATATGCATCACAAAATTAAAGCATAAAATTATATTGACAAATGTATCAACTTAGTACATGGTATGCATTAGTTACATGAAAAATTAATATATTTTGTATCTTATGCATCATAAAATAAATGCATTAACAAATATCTAATTCATGTTAATGCGTTAAAAATATTATATCAATAATAAAAAAAAAATTAGGAAAGAATTGCATTATAAATGTGTTTTGAAATTTATAACTCATTTTCAATTTATTAATACACTAGCAGAGTGTAATAATTTCATATAAGTGTTCACATGCCCTCAGTTATGATACATTGTTCATATAATATAATATAATTTTTCTCTCACTTTTTAATTATTATTATTATAATATTTTTGATGCATTAAATTTGTCACACAAATTTAATGCATTATATAGTATTTTGTGATGCATAAGATACACAATATATATAAATTTTAACTTCAAGCAAGTGATGCATTCCATATTCTAGGTTCATACATTTCCTAACATAATCTTATGTAGTATTAACTTTGTGATGCTGTCACGTCCCCATTTCACTTCTCTAAGTAAAATCGAGGAAAACGTGACTAAAAGGAAATATACGGATAATGAAACACAACGCATACGTTGATAAATGGATAAAAGTGAAACGTACATCAAAGGGGAAGATTTTGATAGAGATGTATGACCGAAGTCCAATACATCAATGAGAACTTTACGTTCGAAAACAACAGGGATTAATACAACATCTAGAATTACGATAACAGGAACAAGTCTGAATACATAGTTCGAGAACGAGATAGATACAATTAAATTCTTGGGTCTAAAAATAAAGTCTGGCAGCGGAAACTGGATCAATATCTAGATTTACATGTATGAAGACATATAAACCACCGAGAGTAATAACGTTAAAAGTTCAACAAAACCACTGCTGAGCCTTCCACTTCGCCATCACGACTTATCCTGCACATTTATAA
>JAPKLX010000447.1:75309-87426 GCA_026898415.1 Leonotis leonurus
ATACGTAGAGTGTTAATAAATTTGACGAAATTATAAAATTTCAACACGTTTCTAATACAATCATACATGAACAATGTATTTCTAAATATCAGTACATAACCTAGAACATTTTTTTTACGTCTTATTTATTATTACATTTTTATAGTATTCATGCATTACATTTTTTTCGACGATGCAATAATTTTAGTAATATATTATTCCAAAAATTTGCATGTCAATAATATTTTATCACACCTCAATTTGTCATGCATGATCAAACAAAAAATGCAAAAGCATGATATATTATAAAAAAATGCATAATAACTTAATGTGAAACTTAATGCGAAGTAATATTATATATAAATAATATTTATAGACCTTAAGTTGGGGTTATAACCATATTTGAACAATATTTTCAGTTTAAGTTATGGATTAATTTAAACTTTTGCCACACACTACAAAAAAAAAATTATTTTAGCAATGAAATTTTTTCGTTACTAAAACAAGAAATTCCGTTACTAAACGTTTTAGTAACGGATTTGTAACGGATTTATCCATAGTAATATCGATGGTTGCTAAAAAATTTCACAACGAAATGTTCCGTTACTATATATAACAACGGAATTTCCATTTCTAAAATGGTTTCTTCTATTCACTACAAAAAAACATTAATCTGGTGACGGAATGGACGACGGACTGGATTTCCGTCGTCCACTGACGACGAACTGGCAACGGACTCCAACGAGTTTGGTTAACGACGGACTGGCGACCGTTTTTCTGGCGCGTATGTTGGCGCCAATGTTAACGACGGACTGGATGACGGACCAGTCCTTTGTTAGGTTTAATTTTATTTTTTTTTATTTTTAATGCTGACGACGGACTGGTCCGTCGTCCAGTCCGTAGTCCAGCCCTTTAAATCAGTCATCTTCCTCCTTTCGCGAAAAACAGCCGCTGCAACCCTAAATCCATCCCCCACCGGCGATTTGAAGGCGATTTGGAGTTCCCACCGCCGTAATACTCCCATGTAAGTCCAATCCCTCCATTTTCCTTCCCCTCTTTCTATTTCTATCCTTTTTTTTTAAATTTTGCAATTGTTTGAAGCTCCTCCTCCACGCCTGCGCCGCTGCCGCCCCTCCCCCGCGCTGCTCCGACTGCTGCCGCCTCTCCGCACCGCTGCCGACGCCGCCCGAAGCCCTCCCCGTCGCTGCCCTCTTCAGGTAAGGAATTCCAATTATTTTTTATAATTATTGTTAATTTGTATGTTAATTTTGTTTAATTAAATTGTTAATTGTATAATTGTGTTAGATAATTTGTTAGAGAATTTTTAATTAAATTGTTAATTGTGTAATTGATAATTAATTGTGTAATTATAATTGTTAATTTGATTATTTGTAATTGTTAATTGTGTGTTTGACACTTAAATTGTCTAATTGTTAATTGTGTGTGTTAGACAATTTGTAATTGTGTAATGCTAGATCTATAACTAATTAATTAGGGTATTTTTAATTAGGTTATTTGATAATTATACATAATTAACTAATTAAGTTGAATTAATTAGGGTATTTTATTAATTATAGTAGGTTGAATTATGTTAATTAGGATATTGTTAGGGTATTTTATTTATGCTATTTACTTAAGGTTTAATTATTTAAATTGTTAATATATATATATATTTAATTTGTTAATTTGATATAAATTGATTTAATTAGTTGAATTATATTTAATTATTGAATTTGTTGATTTATTACTTGTTAGTAGAGTTTATTAGGATAATTGATTAATTTGTTAAACCTAATTTTTGATTAATTAATTTTAATTTTTTTAAATGAATAAATTAGTTTATAGTTTAGTTAATTGAATAATTGAATAAATTATTTTCTAAATTACTTAGGGTTAAGGATAATTAATTAATTAATCCTTAACAAATTAGTGTTAATTACTTTAGTTAATTCACTGATTTGAATTTTTTTTCTAATTATTGTAATTAATCCATAATAAATTAATTAGTTTAGTTAGTGTTAGTGTTAAGGATAATTGACTAATTTGTCTACTTGATGTAAATTATTATTTCTTAGTTTAAATTGTTAATTAATTAGTTTAAATTTTTAATTAGTATTAGTTTGTTAATTGAGCGTTAGTTTAATTATATGTTTAAATTGTTTAATTAGGGTTTATTTAATTACGTCTGTCGCTGCCCGACTCCTCTCTCAGCCTTTCCGAGCTGCCTTCTGCCGCTCCGGCGCTCCCTACTTCGGTGAAAGGTAATTAAATTATAATGATATACTTATTTAATTACTTAGGTTAATTATATGTAATTAATTAGGTAATTTTTAGATTATTTAGCATTTATAATGAATTAGTTAATTTTTTTATTTAATTTGATTAATCATGTTAGTTAGATTAATTTAATTGTGTAGGTTAATTATACTAATTTACACCCAAATAATTTAGACTAATTTAGATTAATAATTGTTATTGCATTTACTAATCGAATACTTTGTTCATATTTTCTCTAAGTCTGTTTAATTTCTTAATGAGTTATAAATTGAATTTATTGTTTAATTTAAATTATTGTTTAAATTGACACAAACATATAATGTAGGTTAATTAGTTTAGTTGATTGTTTCTAATTTCTTAATTTTGGTAATATAGTATAATGAAATGGAGGATTTATGACATTAGGATAGACGTAATTAATTTTTTAAGGATCTTCTCCCTTCGTGATAGATTTTGATTACGTCTTAAGGATCTTCTCCCAATATGTGTAATATTATGTTGTGGTGGTTTGATGAGATGCATGTGTTGTGATATTTTAATTATTATGTTCGAATGTTTTGATCATGAAATGTATGTTGGGATGTTTTCATGATTATGTCAGCTGGCTGTTTTGATTAGATTTAGTGATATGGGTTATTAATTTGGATGCAATCAACTGCAAATCACCAAAAATGACCAAATTAAACGACCAAAAATAACCAAATGCAATCAATTGCAAATGAACTTATAATATTCGCCGGCAAACCATAATTCTCAACCTGGGACCATAATTTTCATAATTCTCGTCCTCTATTGTCCTCTATTCTACTGCAAATCAACTTATAATTCTCTCCCTCTATTTAACTTCAAATAATTCAACTCTCATTTAACACTTTCCTAAGTGAGTCTATGTTTACACATGTGCAATCTTCATTTAAATGTCTAATTTAATAGACCACTAATATAGTCTCGCCCTGTCCGTAACTAATGAATCTTTATTTTACTATGTGAATACTTATTAATATTAATCAGGGTTATAAAAATGAGTCGAGATTGGATGTATCTGCGTTTACTTCCGAATGGGGGATTTAATCCACACTTCCTTGCTGGGCTTGAGGAGTTCTTAAGATTTGCAAGTAGTCAGCCTCAGTTAATGGATGGAGAAAAAATCAAGTGTCCGTGTGTGAAGTGTAAGAATATATATTTTAGAAGTACAGATGTTGTACAGCTTCATCTCGCTAAAAAGGGTTTCACACGGGGGTTACGAGATTTGGAGGTTTCATGGTAAAAATGAAATACCTTCATATGCTCAAGAAACACGGGTCGACGTAGATGTAGAACCCGAAGAAGAATACGGGACATACCACGCGATGATTCATGATCTCGGGGGTTCCAATTTTAACAACCCAGACATAGAGGAAGATCCAAACGCTACAGTAAAGTTGTTGTACGAGTTGTTGGACGCTGCCGATCAAGAGTTATACCCTGGGTGTAAGAACCACACCCAGTTGTCTTTTGTGGCTCGTCTGATGACTTTGAAGGCCCGTTCTGGGTTGCCACAAAAGTATTTCAACGAGATGTGTGTGTTATTGAATGAGGCATTCCCAGATCACCACAAAGTGCCCATGAATTACTACAGCACACAGAAATTGCTACGGGCAATGGGTTTACCTGTAGAAAAGATAGATTAGTGTAGGAATCATTGCATGATCTATTGGGAGGGGGATTCCCATCTTGTGAATTGCAAATTTTGCAATGAAAGCCGATACAAAGATAGGAGTCGGGGACATAAACAAGTGTCTTTTAAGAAGATGTACTACTTCCCTTTAACGCCTCGTTTACAAAGGTTGTATGCATCTAAAGCTACAGCCGGCGACATGATCCGGCATTCAACCTCAGCTGATGATGGTGTTATGCGCCATCCTTCAGATTCTCCGGCGTGGAAGCACTTTAATGTGACTTACCCGGGTTTTGCAGCGGAGCCACATAATATACGATTAGGACTGTCAACAGATGGTTTTCAACCATACGGTCAATCGGGACAATAGTACTCATCCTAGCCTGTTATCCTTACTCCTTACAACTTACTTCTGTGGTTGTGCATGAAAGAACAACACATGTTTCTCACAGTGCTTGTTCCTGGTCCAAGAAATCCAAAAGATAAGATAGATGTGTACCTACAGCCACTTATATCTGAACTCAATCAATTGTGGACAGTAGGTGCCCATACTTATGACGTTTTAAGAAAACAAAACTTCCAGATGCACGCAGCATTGATGTGGACCATTAGTGATTTTCCAGCGTACTCGATGTTGTCTGGTTGGAGTACAGTTGGAAGATTAGCTTGTCCTCGATGCATGAAACAAACAGAAGCATTCTCCTTAACACATAGCCGGAAGCAGTCATGGTTTGATACACATCGCAAGTTCCTACCTTACGATCACCCGTTCAGGAGGAATAGGAGGGCCTTTAGAAAGAATAAGATTGTTGCAGATGATCCTCCGGAGAGGAGATCAGGGGAAGAGATACTTTATCAGATTGAAGATTTGGGACTAGTAAAGGTAACTGAAGATTATGATGATACTAACAAGCGCATCTTAAGACAAGTTACCACTGGATGGCGGAAAAAGAGCATCTTTTGGGACCTTCCGTATTGGATTTCTCTGCTCATTCGAAACAATTTAGATGTTATGCATATTGAAAAGAATGTGTTTGACAACATTTTCAATACTGTTATGAATGTCCAAGGCAAGACAAAAGACACGGCAAAGTCTAGGCAGAAACTTAACCTCTATTGTCATAGACCAGAGCTGATGCATGACCAGTATACAAATAAATATCCTAAGGCATGCTATACACTTGACAAAAAGGAGATAAAAGTCTTGTGTGAGAGGGTGAAAGCCTTTAAGTTTCCTGACGGTTACGTCTCAAATATGGGTAGATGTGTAGACATGAGTAAACTTAAGATGTTTGGGATGAAGAGCCACGACTGTCACGTTTTCATGCAGCGCATACTATCCATTGCATTTCGAGAACTACTCCCACAAGCTGTTTGGAAGTCCATAACTGAGTTGTGTCTATTCTTTTGTGATTTGACATCACGAAACATAAAGAGTGAGGACATGGAGACACTTAACAGTAACATCCCATTGATTTTATGTAAGCTTGAACGAATATTTCCACCAAGCTTCTTCGATTCAATGGAACATTTGCCTATCCATCTAGCTGACGAGGCAAGAGATGGAGGACCAGTCCAATATCGATGGATGTACCCATTTGAGAGGTACTTCAAACTCAATCAATTTTGTTTAATGCTTTCTAAATGATTCAATATTGTTTTATGCTTTCTAAATGAATCATTTCAATACAAATATTTAAGAAAACTGAAAAATAATGTCAAGAACAAAGCAAGCTTTGAGGGATCGATATGTAATGCATACTTGGTGGAGGAAGCCACAACTTTCTGTTCCTATTATTTTGAGGATCATGTCAGTACAAAACATAGAGAGGTGCCTCGCAACTACGTTGGAGGATGTTCTACTAGTGGGGTAGAAGATCAAACAGACTTGCCTTCTGTATTCAAACTTGCTGGAACTGGTTTTGGAAAGACAACAAAAAGATCGTTGGATCCAAGGGAATACAGAAATGCTCATCTATATGTACTCCATAATTGCATGGAGATTGATCCATATATCAAGTAATCTTTTACCAATCAAATACGACTATTTAATGCAATGTGTGGTTTTTATCAACTAATATGTACTTTTGTATGAATGGAATACGAATCACATCTCAGACACTCAAATCCATGGATAACTGACATGGACATTGACAAGAAAATGTCTACAGAATTTCCTGAATGGTTTTGCTCCTATGTGAGTCAAATTTTCACTAAACTACTTGAAATTATTTAATTAAGTAATATATAAGGGACATACAACTCCATAACTTGATAAGTATAAACTTGCGTGTGATGTAGGTACAAAATTGTGTAACTGATCCTGTTATGTGGGACATTGCACGTGGACCTTCACCAATGATTACATCATATCATGGTTATTTGGTGAATGGTTACAAATTTCACACGATATCACATAGAAATCACAAAGCAACTATGAGTAGTGGTGTGTGCATAAAAGCGAGTAACTATGGGGACTCGTGCCAGACAGATTTTTATGGACAATTAGTCGAAGTGTGCGAGCTCACATACCCAGGATTATACAATAAAAAGGTCGTTCTGTTCAAGTGTGACTGGTTCGACACCTCTCCGGCTGGTACAAGGGTTGATATTCAGTTCAAATTAGTGTCTGTAAATCATACGCGCAGACTTAGAAAATATGAACCATTTGTATTAGCCATTCAAGCTACACAAGTGTATTACTGTTCATATCCGAGTATGAACCAACAGTGTAGAGAATGGTGGGAAGCTTGTTCTATAAAGGCAAGGGCCACTATCGATGAGTCTCGAGCGGATGTGTCTATGTTGGAGTCACCGTTTCAGGATGATGATGACGCTCATGTGGTAACTACTGTAGATGTAGATGATATTACATCAGTTCACCGAGACGGTGAACATGTAGAAATTGAAGATGATGATGACCAACAAGACTCTGATAATGTCCTCGAAACAGAAGAAGAAAATGACGAGGATGATGAATATGAAGAGGATGAAGCTTCAGATGACGAAGAAGAAGATGAAGATGACGAGGATGACTATGTAGATGAGGATGGGGAAGATGAAAATGAGAATGATGATGAGGATGAAGATTAACACGTTGTGTAGAATCCTTAACACATTCGAATTTTACCTTATTAATTAAAAATGCAACTTCTTATATGTTCAATATAAAACTTCTACGTATACGTCATTTGCCTATCATGAATCTTATTTATTTATTTATTTTCAACATAATAGATGTCTTCGAGTCGGCACGTTTCACCACGAGATGATGTGGGGACTCCTCGTGGTAGGGGTTCACGACGATCATATCTATCCGTTGGACGGGGTAGTTCCCCGGGCTCATCGTCTGGATATGAGTCCGGGACCGGTCTGAGCCACCATATTGGTGGCATACACATCGGCGGTTATTGAGAGCTTAGACCCACAGGTGACTTTGTTCTATCTGTGAGTGAGTTGGGGTACGTAAATGCAATCACATCTTCAATTTTGACAATTATTTAATTAGTTATTCAAAAATCTAACATAAATCAATCTAAAATTACTTATGTAGGGGATTTTACCCGCATGCCGACCCGACAGATTACATTTGGGAACTATTTAAGATAGTTCCCAACCCGACTGGATACAGTTGGAAGCTCACGCCTGAGGACGTGAGACAGCGATATTGAGAGGAGTTTAAGGTTCGAAAATTTATTAAAACTTTCAAATTCATTCTTAATTATAACTTATAACTACAATTTCTAACATACATTTTCAATGCTAGAAAAAATTTATTTGGGAACCGGCACTCGATGCCAAGATTCGGGAGCTGTGATATGATAAGATCCGGGAGAGATATAAGGATTATATCTGCGGGATAAAGAGGAGGAGGAATGATCCGCCACCCAGAGGTGGGAAGCCTGGGTGGTGGACTGATGATGTGTGGATGGGTTGGCTCGCTTACTGGTCCCGGGATGATGTTGTTGCCAAATCCCAGGCAGCGAGGCTCAACCGGATGTATGAGCCTCAGGGACCGGGTATTGGTCCTATCAAACATAGGGGAGGGTCCAAGTCGGTCATGCAACGAGCTGATGAAAAGGTAATAATATACTTTAAATAATAATTATAATTATGTGGTACAATTTTAATTCATATACACATGTTTCAATGACACAACTCCATTGTGATTTGATGCATAGGGTCGTGAGAGGGGAGTAGCTCCGATTGATTGCATGTTTGACTCGTTCCTCGATGAGCATCGATACGCGGACGGGACATACACCGATCCGAAATCTGAGGCGATAGCAGTAAATTTTAATTTCAAAAGAATTGTTGGGAACCCTAATGTATTTTTGGTTTTGATGATGACCTTTCGAAACACACTTAGTTCTTTTTAGTATTAAACTGTTCTACGTGTAAACAGATCACTACATATAAAGTGAATTCTGTTAGAGAACAAATTAGGAAATGACTTAACATATAAATGAATCATTCCTATAGAAGTCATTCCTGTAATAGTATAGGATGAAGATCAACTTCTGTCTCGAAGGAAAAATCGATCTGCTGTCAACCAGATCACTGACCAGATCGATGCACTCAGCTGAAGACCAGATCATTAGAGTCATCAAACCACCAGATGACATCATCCTACACATCACACCCTCTTGCCACGTCAAAACTGAAGTCCATCCAACAGGGATTGGGAAGAGAATCTTCGTTTGACACAAAGTAGGAAAGAAGCCGTTAGCAATTTGCTTTCCATACTTTGAAGATTGAGTCAACGTTCTCTACATGGAAAGAATAGATATGATGAATATCATTGATTGAAAATCTACAATCAATCTCACGCCAATCAACAAACGGCTAGAATTTTAAATTCAATGCCTATATATATTTGGAGCCATGGTCTGGAGATAGTACAACACGCACGCGAGCTATATTGACAACATATTCTCAAGCACTCTCTGAACCAGACTAAGAGCTTCAAACAACCTGTGATTCTACATCACACCAACTCAACCTCGATTCAAGTCTGTCTTATCGAGAGAAAGGAGATCACCCTACTAGCTAGTAGTTTTCTAGTGGTAACGTAGATGTAATCTGTTGTAAAGGGACACGACCCTTATTTCGTGCATAAGTATCTCTCTAGCCTTGATTGATACTTGTGACTCGTTCTCCACGAGTATAAACAAGCAGAGTATCCTAGTAGTGGATAATCTGCTCTAGTTTTGACCAGATCGTGGACGGGATTTCCCGAACCACGTTAAACAACTGTGTTCTTTATATTTCTGCATATTTACTTTCATTTGTTTATTATTCTAACCATCTGCACTATCATATAATCTGGATCTCAATCAATCTGCTTAACAACCTAATTAATCCTTAAGGTTTTCTAAACAAGAGCACTCATTAAATCCACCATATTTCCGCACACACAATACTTAGAAAGTAATAAGATCACTCTTATTATTGTCTAAGTGTTTACACTAAGAGAGCAATCTGTTTGGACTAATCCTATATCGATCTGTTGATCAATCTGGTTAGTCATCTGCCGAGCAATTTCTCATTTAAGAATAGCTTGAACTCTCTTATAAATAACCAAGTAAACTGACCACGATGCAGTCGACATAAATGAGCTGTATCTGGAGGTTCTTGGTGGCCCAGACAAGAAGAAGAGGATGTTCGGCACGAGAGGCGCCACGAAGGCCTTGAGAGCATCCAGATTTGGGGGATCGTCGTCCACATCACGAGCATCCAGAGACGAGATTGAGGAGCTGCGGCGCCGAGTCGAGGAGCAGGATCGCGAGCACCGTGAGTACCTTGCTGAGCAGCAGAGATTGGCTAAGCAGAGATTGGCGCTCATGCAGACTCAGTACACCGAGGTGATGCGGTGGATGTCTCAGCAGCAGGGAGGAGGTAGTGCACCCTCCTTTCCCTCTTATCAGCCTCCCCCGTCTGATGCCCCTCCCCATTTTCCTCTTGATTATGATTCGTAGATGCTACTGATACACTGTACTATTTTTTTATTATATGGTTTGTCGTGGGATGCTACTGATACATTATATTATTTGTTCATTATATGAAATCCGCGTTTATTTTGAATTTCATTCGATTGGTTCAATTTTAAATTATTGTTCAATGTTCGATTATATTTGTATTGTTTGTTGTGACAGGTTTTAGGTAATGGATAATAAAAAAATAAAATGAATTATTAAAATTAAAAAAAAAAAATTGAACTAACGACGGATTGGAATCCGTCGTTAGGTCAACGGTCAACGGCCCTAACGACGGATTCAAGTCCGTCGCCCCTAACGACGGATATAATCCGTGGTTAGGTTTCCGGCACCGTCAACGGCCTCCGGGAGAACCTAACGACGGATTACAGTCCGTCGTGCTTAACTACGGATAAAATCCGTCGTTAGCTAACGACGGACTAAATTTTTCGTCGTCCGATGAGCTAACGACGAACGAAATACAGACGAAAAAAATCCGTCGTTAGTCCGTCGCTAGCCTCCCGGGACGATGGATTTTCTATGCTAAAGACGGATTTTTCCGTCGCCAGTGGCGCTTTTTTTTGTAGTGATTTTAGTAAAGGAACTGTAACGGAAAATTCCGTTACTAAATTTTTAATAACGGATAATTCCGTTAATAAAAATTTACAAAAATTCCGTAACATTCCGTTAATAAAAATTTACAAAAATTTCGTTGTCAATCCGTTAAAATTTAAAAACGGAAAATTTTTCCGTCACTATTCCGTTACTATATAATGCATTTTTTGTAGTAACATGAAATGAAAAACTCTCGAAAAATTCAAATTTTTCTTATTTTAATTGAAAGAGAGAGGCAACATAAATTTTCAGATAAAAAGATAAATTGTTATATGAATGGAACGAAAGTTCAAGTTTCATTATCTCCATATATTAAATAGATTTATTCCAAAATTAGTGAGAGAGCGGTTACAATTTATAAGGCAAAACACAATATTACCCTTCACTAATTATATTGAATTCATGCTTAACATATTTAAATCAGGTTTGAAAACTAATCAAAACCATCTAATTCGCTTAATTAAAGGTGTAGATTTATTCTTATTTCTTATCTTAAGAGGTATTCTCATAGGAACCACCCCTTATTTATAAGAACATTACTAATTTAGTCATATATATATTTGATATATTATACTCCCTCCTTCTAAAATAACTTGCACCTTTGGGTTCAACATGAGTTTTATCAAATTATTTGAACATTTTTTGGGTGGGATAAAGGTCTCACACTATTTATCAATTAAATATGTATATGTGAGTGAAAAAGTGGTTGATTTTTAAATGAATTAAATATGTTATGAGTAGAACGATGGTCCACATTATTTATAATTAATTATGTAATTTGAATAATTAAAAATTTAGTGATGGGTCCAACAATATGAGTATAATTATTAAAAATAGATATGTACAAATTTTTTTGTGGACGAAGTAATAAGTAAAATGTGCAATTTTTTTATGGATGAATAATGTAACAAATTAAATACATTTAATTAAGGATTAATATACCATAATAGTCATTCTTCAAACAATTTAGTAAATAATAGTCACTTTAAACAAAATATGTCAATTATAGCCATTTTTCTGTAAATTTACTAATTTAACCTTAATGACCTTAATTAAATGTTCGTAATTGCACAAAATTGAACGATTACATGACTAATGATCTTGTAATGTGGTTTTGTCATTTATTTCTTCATTAAGTTTCATATACTGTAATTGAACATTTACACGACTAATGCTCTTGAAATGTGGTTCCCGTGTAATTACACGAGCATATCCAAGTGACAGTCGTGCTCGTGTAATTTCATCTCCAGTATCATACATGTAGTTACACGAACATAACCAAGTGATAGTCGTGCTCGTATAATTTCATCCCACAACCACACATGTAATTACACGAATTTGATCAAGTGACAATCGTGCTCGTGTAATTTCATCTCCACAATCACACATGTAATTACACGAGCATGACTTAATTTTAGTCATGTAATTATCGTGGGTCATGTAATTATGGCGGGGGTATGTGTTGGGAAGTGGACTCCAGCACCTCCCGGAGGGTGGGTCCTCCGTGTATCGTACTCGAGAGAACTTATGGGAGTGCGGCCTGCCTCAGTCGAAAAGGGCCTGCACTACCATTGTTGACGAGAGGTTAAATGAATTGATTAGTACTACTCATAC
>JAPKLX010000447.1:99945-152985 GCA_026898415.1 Leonotis leonurus
CGAACGGTTTGAAGCTTTTTGTCTGATTGTGAGATAGAATGCTTGAGAATGTTTCTGCAGTATATCGTTAGCGTCCCACTCAGACTTTAAAACTTCAAACATATATAGGCTCTGAATCTTGAAATTCTAGCCGTTTGTTGATTGGCGTGATTTGATTTGTGGATTGCCAATCGATCATATCTCTTCTTTCCTTGTAGAATTGTTGATTGAATCTTCTATGAATGGTAAGCAGATCGTTTGTGATTGCTTTCCTTCTTCGTGTCAATCAGTGATTTACTTTCCAATTTTGGATGAATGGATTTTAATGCATCATTGACAGGCTTGGTTCAGCTCTTTCTGTTTTGCTTCAAACCTTCTGATTGTATCTTTTCTGGTCTTAGTGCCTTTCTGATTAAACACTGGTTAGACACTTTCTGGTTGAAGAGCTTTTCTGGTTGAACACTGGTCAGACATTTTCTGGCTTAAGATGCCTTTCTGTCTGTTACTTTCTGGTTCAGCTTTCTGTCCGAGATATCTTCTAACTTTTTGTATGAAGCTTTCTGGTTCAACTTTCTGTTAAAGTTGACTTACTACAGCTTTCTGTCTGAGACTTGCTGGTTTAACTTTCTGGTTGAAGTTGTCTTGCTTCAGCATTCTTTCTGAGACTTGCTGGTTTAACTTTCTGATTGAACTGGCTTCGACTATCTGGTTTATAACAACCAACAGAAATGATACTGAACATGAATAATGCCAAGTGTGTGTATGAGAGAACATCATCAAAACTTAGAATATTTGTGGGGTTCCCAACACACCATGAATTGAGTAGTCTGGAGCAGGCCATCATAAAAAAATTGGCATAGCATCTCCGGTGCTATCTGATGGTGAGGGCATTGCTGAAGTAGCTCCTGATATCTCTCCCACGCCTCATGGAATGGCTCGTCGTCGGCTTGTGCGAAGTTCATTATCTTAGTACGTACCGCTTGAGTTTAATGATACGGATAGTACTTCAACATGAACTTCTCACAAACCGATGCCCAAGTCGTGAGTGATCCAGGTTGAAGAGATAAGAACCAAGATTTGGCCCTATCTTTCAACGTATAAGGGAAACACTTCAACTTGAGTTTATCCTCCGTCAGTGAGTGAAGCGAGAAAGTTTGCACCACCGTGCAATATTCTTGGATGAACGTCAAGGTTCGGGAGTCCATGGTATGTTGGGAGTATTGATTGGTGGTGTGGCTTCAACTCATAATTTTGGACTACGGTGTCGAGAACAATGGCTGAAGTAGTAGTAGCGCCGAACATGGGCCTAGTGAAATCGCCCATATAGCTCGGTCTCTCATCTGCATTCTAATTGGCCATCTCTTCGAATAAACGCGGTAGTGAAAATTCGTCAATGTGTTCAATGCCTTCTTCTATGCTGGCTAGGATCGCACGCCTCCGGTTTATGTTATTAATGAAGGGCGTCAATGGCTTTTTAGCACTGCGGCGACCTTGCATACACAACACTCAACAAAAAAGTTACGCGCACCATAATATAGAAGAAAGAAGTAAACATAATAAATAAAAGAAAATAATAAAAAAATAAAAGAAAAGAAAAAGAAAGAACAATGAATTAAATCGCCTCAAGCCTTCCCCAGCAACGGCGCCAAAATTTGTTTCGACTAAAATTATTTCGAGTCGCTTGCAATTTAAAACTAGGTCATCTAGCAATGATAAGCCAACCCAAGTTGTATTCTCAAGGAAGACTTAACAGGGCAATTCGATTCTTTGTTCAAGAAAGCAATAAAAAGGATTTTTTGGAGATTCTATAATTAGGCGAAAAATATAAATAAGAAATGTAAATTAAACCTAATCTAATAAAAAACAACGAGTAAATAAAATATCTATCTAAGAAATCAAGATGCGAATTCGAAAGAAAACAAGTAACTTGGAATTCGAAATCAACAAGAATGCGAAAGTAAATTGAAAATCGTAAACGAGATAAGTAAGCGGAAGCATAAACAATTGAAGAAATTAAATCAAGAAACAAAAGCAAGAATAATAAAAGAGAATCAACCTTGATTAATAATTTGAAGAAGTCTGAATGAAAAAAAATAATTCTGGAAACGAAACACGAATGGAATGTTGCAATCGGCTAACCTTCGAGTACAAAATCTAAAACTAAAGAGGACTAACTAGAAATCAAAGTCTCGACCTTCGAATCTAGGTCGAGACGTGCTAAACTATGAAGGGAAAAACGTCTAAAGATAATGCTGAAAAGTGGCATCGGAAAGAGTCTTGGAATACGAGCCAAAAGTGATGATCTTCGAATGAGAAACTCGTCGAGCATATATAGCCGAGAGGTGTGGTCAGCGGCCGTTTACCAGTCAGCGGTTGCTGGCCCGGGCTTGGCGCTGGCCCAGTGCTTGGCTCGACCATGGCACGCTGAGGCCTAGTTAGCGGTCACATAGCACTAAGCGGCTGCTGACTAGTGCTCTCAGCACTAGACTTCGTTCTTTCGCCATTCTCGATCTTTTCTTGTCTCTTTTCCAACTTCAACACTCGTCTAGGCTCGTGATCCTGAAACATAAAATGAAACATAAATCGAGCCAAAACATCATGCAATCGAGGGAAAATAACACAAATAAAGATACGGAAAACACAAGTTTAGACGAACAAAAAGAGGCTAAACACTCCCGGCCAATGTCTCAACCAATCTGATTTTGCAGTCACTACCGAGTTCGTATGAGAAATTCATAGTGAATTTCAATATGAATAGTACTAAGGTGGGATTGTCGGGGCTCCACGACATGTCAAAGACATACGAGTCCTCTACTTCAAAGGGCAAGTCTATGCTCATGGTGAGCTCTTCTTCAAATCATCCCAAGGGGAAGAACAAACAAAAGAAGAAGGGAGCCTTGAAAGCTGCAGTCTTGAAGCCTAAGAAAACTGGATGGGTTCAAATGAGAAAAAAATCGCAAGATTGAGAAAGTTCGACTGTCTCACACCTTTCAAATTTGAGTCATATGGTGTTTGTGAATCTTGTCTTAAAGGTAAGATGACTAAGAAACCTTTTTCTGGGAAAGGGTTGCAAGTCGAAGAATTGCTAGAGTTGATACACTCAGATGTGTGTGGACCGTTTCCAACTCAAGTAAGAGGTGGATATTCGTACTTCATTACTTTTACTGACGATTTTTTTAGGTATGGATACGTATATCTTATGAGACAAAAATCCAAGGTCTTTTTGAAAAATTTATGGAGTTTAAGTTAGGAGTCGAGAAACAACTTGGGAAAAGTATCAAACGTCTTTGATCAGATCGAGGAGGGGAATACTTGATCCATGAACTTCTTTATTACTTGCGATCATGGAATCTGGTCAGACTGGACTCCTCCCGGAACACCACAGATGAACTAAGTGTCCGAAATGAGAAACTGAACCTTTATTCCTTTGGGGTCATGCCTTACATCAAATTATATTCTGAACAAGGTTCCCTCTAAGTCAATTGACAAAACACCGTATGAATTATGGTGTAGCAAGAAGCCACGTCTTTATCATGTACGAACCTGGGGTTGTCCTATGTATGTTAAGAAGATGATGACTGCCAAGTTGAAATCCAAAAGTGAGAAATGTTATTTTGTGGGATATCTAAAGGATACAAACTCTACCCACCTGGAGATCACAAGGTGATCGTTTCCAGGAATGTGATGTTTCTTGAATATTCTTACATCTCTAAGGAACAAGCTCACAATAAGATAGATCTTGAAGAAATTCAAGAACCACAAAGCAACATACAGGACGAAGGACTGTCCAATGGACTGGACATGAATTCGTAGGGAGTATCTGACAATCTATTGGGGGGAAAAGATTCTTGGAAGGTCACCTAAAGACAATGAGATGAGTCAAATGAGTCCGACGCGTGTAGAGATGGAAATCACATCTGACGTGTCCCCACCTAAAGAAAATCATGGTAAAATTCTTGAGAATATCCTCAATACGGAGGAACTTACTCAAGTTCAGATGAACAACCTGGACCTGCGCAAAACCAACTCAATAGGATTTTACTTGCTATAACTGCATAATATGATTATGACATTTGGCAGATGGATGTGAAAACCGCTTTTCTCAATGGAGAATTAGATGGAGATGTCTATATGACACAACCCAAAGGTTTTATATCCGATGAAAGACCGAATGTAGTATGCAAGCTAAAGAAGTCCATTTATGGACTTAAGCAAGCATCGAGAAGTTGGAACATTTGCTTTAACAAGACACTCAAATCGTTTGATTTTGTTAGAAGCAAAGAGGATCCATATGTTTATAGTAAATACCAAAATGGATGCGTTGTTTTCTTGTGATACATGTCGATGATTTTGATCATGCGAAGCGAACGATCCATGATGTAATCCGTGAAACAAACTGATGATAACTTAGCTTATCATTTCACCAAGTCATTGTGTATTGCGAAACACAAAAGACATTTTGAAGGCTTGGGTGTTAGACATCTAGGTTATTTTGATTCAGTGGGAGTTTTGTAATTTATGTCTTAAGAAACATTCTCTTGTAAAGACATATTTACTTGATCACATTTTATAAAAATTTAATTTTCTATGGGTTTTGTGCATTTATGAAGTTTATTATTTTAAATGTTTGATATTATTCTCATATTTGTTGTTCAACCTATTTTGTATATCTAGGTCCTCACAATTAACGAGGTCTATTTTACACGATAAGTTGACCCTAGTCGAATCTCGTAGGAAAGCTATGCAGGGCTATCAATTAGTAATGCTATATTACACTAATTAGAACACTTCTAGACATTCTATTCAAATGATGAGATTTAATCTAAACTAACCGGAGCAATTAAAGAAATTAATAAAACCAAGAGATTGAAGCCTAGAACTTAGACATTCATTCATTCAACAATTAATATCTTATCCAATCATGAATTTGGTATTCAATCACGATTCCCCTAAGTTGTTTAACATCTGACCAATGTATTTGATTATTAAACGGTAATTCTAACTCTCGTATGTGAATCACACAAAAGGAAATTCAATGATTAAATCGCAAATTCCAATTCCATGTTCCCGATTAGAATTGGGGGTTGATTAATTCTAGGTCGAATACAAGAAAAATCTCTCGATCTATTCTAGCATTTAAGGCGAATTAAATGTTCATCAAACATCTAATTCAATTCAGGTTCAAGAGTTAATCAACAAGCATACATGAATAAGATTTCAATTGAAGAATTTAGAACATCTAAACCCTAGATAGAATTTAAGCACTCATGGAGATTGGAGATAAATCAAGAAAGAAATCCATAAATAAAATTACTTACTAAATCAATTACAAGATCCAAGAGTAATTTTGTTCTTCAATCCGAAGGAAGTAGCGTTTCTATCCACTAAGAAAGCGATGAAAAGTATGTCTAGAAAATAAGAATGAGAGAGTCTTTTTGGAACTAAAAAAAAAATCCCTAATTAAACGTGGACAATTAGCCTCTTTAATTGCGCGCAGCGGCGGCTGGTGATCCAACGCGCGCTGCGCGCTGCTTTCTGTCCTCAAGTCTCGCTGGGCTTGGCATTTTGTCCTCGCGTGGCTTCTCTTCCAGCGCCTGCTGGCCCTAGCCTTCTACCTGATAATGACTTCCACCCCAGCGCACGCTGCATGGCTAGCGCCGGCGGGGTAGCCTTGGTTGCCCCGAGGCTCGCCCGGCTCATCTCCCGCACCACCGGCTCGACCCCAGCTCGCCCGATATGCTCCTCCGGACCAAATTACACTCTTTTGGTACCATTTTCGACACAATTCCACCACCTATCACGACAAATATACCCTGGCATAAAAATGTACCAAATAAGAACAAATATAAACGAAAAGAGGATGACACGAGACACAAAACATGACTAAAACACGAGCAAAAATATACTAAACAACCCCCACACTTTATCATATGCTTGTCCTCAAGCAAAAACAAATCATAAACATCCTCGATTCAAACCAACATTAACACGCGAGCTCACATCCATCCGTACCTCTATACATGAACTTAGATTAACTTGACTATCAATAATGCTAAACCATTCAATCAAGACCAAAGTGTTGCCCTCAAACCAAACCTATCGACAAACACGCAATCACGATGTACACACAGTACAACACAAATAAAGGGAAAAAGACTCTGTCTTGAGCTTTAGATTGCCCAAGCTTCCCCCGCGTGTAATCTTGCCTCTTTCCTGAGATGACCTACAGCTTGCCCTGCATCCTGCCTGCCCTAGACTTGTGTCCTCCCAGACACAAAGTACAACACAAATAAAGGGAAAAAGACTCGATCTAGACCTAAAAAAAGACTCGAAAAGAGCACGAAAAATGGGTTCGTCACACTCACACACTTTAAGCATGCGTGTAAATATGACTTTCTCAAAAAGAAAATAAAAGACTCAAACAACCAACACACTAATATACATGCACCAAAAACAGTCATAACAAATATGAATTAGAGCATAAACCAAGCAATGTTCTCAAGCGGTCAAGATAGCGATCAAATGAGCGTAGAGATGTTTCCTTACCCACTTTAGCACTCTGTGTTTTAGGTTAAGTGTTTACGCTCGACAACCTTCTTCATCAAGAAAGGTCCCATAAGCTTGCCTGCTTTCTTCATATCTCCACCCAATTAGCTTGGTCAAGGCATCTATCCTCAGGTCTTCATTGGTTTGTAACGTGGCTTTGGCAAAAGGTTGGAAAATTATGGGAACTGGGTTAAGGTTGGTATGACTATAGTCTTGGGCAATTCCTTGACTAAAGAGCACACTTAAACTTCTCCTGGGCCCTAGCACACTTATTTTTCTAGGGTATATATTTTTTGAAAATTTTCTATTTTTCTACCCCTTACTTTTCTGGATTCCCACTCCCTATATTTATTTATTTATTTTTTGGATTTTTTGGTTTATTCATTTTTTGGGCTGCCCGACTGAAAGCTAGGGCAGCCATTCGAGGGAGTGTGTCTTGCCCTTCCTCCTTGCTCTACGGATTTATTCTTTCTGCCCTATGTTCATGATGATCAGGGTAGGCCTTTATGGGGTTTTTTGAATATGCGCGTGAGGCAAAAGAAATATTAAGGCTCAAAATGGCTTGCAAGAAATATGAATGATGGTAGGAAATTTTGGCTCTGGGCTTATGAATAAAAAAGTGCCTAAATCCTCTAGAGACTTGACCAGGGCTGTAGGGTTTTGACCAAGAAGACAGACAAGTTCTAGAACCAATCAAGCAAGCAGTTGTATGTACACACAGAAAAGAAAATCATGCTAAGCAGATATATATAACATTTAAAGCTCAAAATCTCATAGGATATACGTGCTCACATGATCACATTTCTATCATACCTAACTATCCTAGAACATGCTCGATCTATACATCAAAACTCCTACGTCTATCATGCTCAAGATACACATACAGTTAGCATGCTGACAAGACTCTAAACAAGAAAACAAATAAAAAAAAAATAAACTCTCTAACCTAGACAGACTTGAGAACCCTCCCCACTCACACACTTTGCTCAAGGCAAAGTGATCAGAATGGGAGAGACTCTCTGGTCTTGACTCTGACTGAAACAGAATAAAAAAACAAGAAAATAAAATAAAATCTAAAAACTTAAAAAAAGAAAAAGAAAAGAAAAACAAAATAAAAAAAAAGAAAAGGGGGGACTAAATCATTGGCGAGCAGGGGGTGCTTGAAACCTACGTGCTCGAAGTAGGCCAGATGGGCATCTTGCAGTTGTCGGAGTATCTTGTCGATGCGGATGAGATAGACTGTCAGGTCCTCCGTTGGTTCTGGCGAGGGGGACGTTGCTGCTTTCACATTGCTCTTGGTGGGGTAGACAGGCGGCTTCCCGATTGGGTCTTCGACAATGCGGGGCTCTCCATCATCGTTCTCCTCAATGGTAAACATATTGGTCAGGGTGGCCATGTCAAAGTGGTCCTCCCTTTCCAAGAATCCTTCGTAGTCATACTTGATCAACCCAAATTGCTTCCCGATCAAGGTAGGCAGGTGGGACAGAGACATGAACTGTTGGGCCTTGGACAGGATGTTGCGGATGTGGTTTTCCTCGAACGAGGAGAAGTTGAGTCGTTGCTTCTTTTCCATGGCCCAAAGTATAAAAAGTTCACTTTGGGACACGGTATTACTGCTGTCCTTCTTGCCAAAGAGGTTGATGGCCAAGATGCGGTAACACAACTTGACCTCTGGGTCCACCAAGGCAGAAGCCTTAGACTCGCTTCCCTTGAAGTTTTTGGTCCTGGCAAGACCTTCCCACATCTGGTTCCACTGCTCCCTGGGCGCGTTGGGGACTACCTTGATTGCTTGCTTGTACTCGGGGTTAAACTTCTCCTTGAAATTGATCATGCCTAGAATTACATCTAGGTCTGCGACGGCCACCTTCTGTTGCTTGCCCGTGAGTGAGAATTCCATTATGCTGGGGACTCCTCCCATCTCGACCTCTATCTTGACATTGCCAAAATTTTCCTAACCAGGTCACCGTAGGTGGTGGTTTCCAAGTCAAGGAACTTCTCCCATCCGATTTCTCTGAACCTCTCTCGTATTTGCTCTTCCACGCCTAGTTGCTTCAGCACATTGAAATTGATGGTCTTGGGGACTATGATTTCCCTTCCTTCCATCTCACTTATCTTGGCCTTGGTTTCCCTAGCTCTTGTACTTCTCAATGGGGTTACCTTTTGTTGGTCACGAAAGAGCAAGGTTTGGTGTATGGGGGGGGGGGGGGAATACACCAAATACAAACTTTTCAGTTTACTTGACTATTTAATTAGAGAGATTAAGCTTTTTGAGAAACAGATTGCTTATTTGTGACAAACCAGATCGATCTTGTTCTGTCCAGACAGAAACTCTCTATTGAATAACACTTAGGCAAAGATCAAGAGTAATCTTAGTCAGTACTCTTTATTAGTAAACCTTTTTTTTGAAAATTAATCAACTATTTAGCAGATCGATTAAAAATGCAGTTTGAATGAGTGTGCAGATTAGTGAATGAAAACAACTGAAATTTGAAAAAAACAAAAAGTAAATAACACAGCTGTTTACGTGGTTCGAGAAACCCGCTACGTCCACTGTCCAATCCAAACTGGATTAGATATCCACTACTAGAATACTCTTCCTATTTATACTCGCTGAGAACGAGCCACAAGTTTCAAGCACAATCTATTTTGAAACTTATGCACGAATAAGGGTCTTGTCCCTTTACAACTTACAGAAAACTACTGTAACTGGATCTCTTCACGTTAATCCACTAGAAAACTACTAGCTAGCGAAGATCTCCTTCCTTCTTCTCGATAAGACATACTTGAATCGAGGTGTGATTTTGATCACGAACGGCTTAGAACACGATCTGGTGAGTAGAAACCTTCTCGAATGAATGCTTCGAAGAGAGAGATGATTTCTGTGCAGAGTAACAACTTGTTGATCATAGATAATAGTCTTGTGTACTCTTCCAGTCTGTGTTCCAAGCTTTTATAGGTGTAGAATTTGAAATTCTAACCGTTGGGCTTGATTGGTTTGGAGTAAATGTGATTTGCCAATCAAGGATATTGAATCCCTAAATTTTCTCCTCTTGCCTTTGGAAAGTTTGACTGAATCTTCAATAAATATGGAAAGCAGTTCGTTTACAGGTATTACTTTCCATCTTCACATATGAATTGATTGTCCTTCCATTTTTGACAGCTCGCGTGATGTGGCAATGAGTTTGGGATTCTTCATCAGTTAATATTACATAACACGTGATTGCCATTTGACTGATGGATGATCTGATATCATCTGCTTCAGTTTTAAACATCGATCTGGATACACCAGATTGATATCGATCTGGTCTTTAGAAAATATGCTCCAAAGCATGGTAGAATTTTCTGTGAGTGTTCTGTCAGAACGGATTGAGTGACCATCTAGTTCATCATCTGCTTGCTTCAATCTGATGGTGATTTGGTCCACGGACAATAGAGAAACAAAATGACTTCTACAGGGTGAGATCCTTTACATAACAAGTCATTTTCTAATCTGGACTAAGATTATGTTCTCTATCAGATTCACTTTATATTGTAGTGATCTGGTACATGTAGAACAAATTGAGGTCTAGCGAGACAGAATGTAATCTAAGTGTGTTTCGAGAGAAAATCATCAAAACATAAAATACTTGTGGGGTTCCCAACAATTTTCCCCTTTTTGATGATGTCGAAACCACACTTTACAATATAACCCTAGATAAAAGCATATAATAATGATATGGTTTTAAATAACCAGAAGGGTTAACAGTTTGTTATTAGTTCATATAACAATCAAAAGCAATAAACATTTCTGGACAATGAGATTTTGTGTTCAGAAAATCCACATGTATATATATATATCAAATGAGTACACGTGGATCATAGGGAGATAGCAAAAGTAGAGCAACAATCAAAAAAAGAGAAGGCAGATGAACTTAAAGTATGGCAATTATGAAAACCATCTGGCTGCTCCTCCTTTCTTTATCTTTTCACGCTGTGTGTCAGAGAAAAGCTGGATACTTTCTGATTGATGTAGTTAGGGTCGTCATTGCTGATTGATGTAGTTTAATATGTATGTCTTGTCGGGAATGTTGCTTCCTGGAATCATAGGGCATACCATGTACTCCTTTTCAGGTGCCTTTATTTGGATTTTAGCACTTGTCGCAGCCTGTCTGATTCTCTGTATCAGGTCCTTGTCTCTAAAATTCTCCATATACCTGTTGAAGTCTTCGTCTGGTGTAGACTCTGGGTATATAGGCTCTTTGAGAAAGTACCTATTCATTATGAACCCTTGCTTGACCAGCTCCCAGTCCTTCTAGTCATTATCTGGTACCCAGATGTCTTTTGGTGTTTGCTTCTGCAAGGACAGATTCCATGCAGTAAATGGTTTTTTCTTCTTTTTCTTTGATTGAGTTGCAGATTGAGATGACTGTTGCTGAGAACTTTTTGATGATGGCGGTGAGGAGAAGGTCATCTGGTAAGACTTCTCTTTAGCTTCTTGAGCGGCTATCTTCTTCTCACGCTCTGCCTGTTCTTTGTAGAATTGTGCCCGGAAGATAGGGTCACAAGCCTGTTCTCTGTTGACTCCAAACAACAACATCTCAGCTATCTGGTCTCCTTTATCAATGAGCTTCTTGCCTTTATCCTGAGTAACAGTGGGTTGTTGTTATTGACTTTGCTTTGGTTCAATGGTGGGATCTGCCCTTGGTGGGGTTTTGGGCTTCTCCTTTGGCTTTTGAATCGGACCAGATTGAGCTTCAGTAGCTTCTGTCCCTTGATCTGGTCGTTCTGGTTCTATTACTTGCTTTCCAGAACCCTTTCTACCCTTGTCAGATTTAGACATTTCTCCCTTTTCGACATCATCAAAAATAGACTGGATGAGTGTGCGGAGGGAATCTATCTCGGCCTTCATGGCCTCCATCCTCTCTTCTGGATCTGCTTTGAAACCTAGCAGAAGTGCAACGGTCTGGTCTGTGGCATTCAGTTTGCATTCCAGACGGCTATTCATTGTGGCCGGTGTGCGGTCATAGGTGTTCTGTAGATCTTCTACTGCTGTCAAGCGTGTGTTCTGGTGCTCAAACTCTGTTGGGTTGGGATAGAGAAGATCATCCAATACATCTTGCTGATTTTCTTTCATTATAACCACGAACTTCTCCTTCTCAAAGGCAGCAAGTTGTGCGTGGATGTTGAAAGTGGTAGCTTCCTGTACCTCAACAACAATCGTAGCAGCTTGACTTTTCACAGCGGTATCAATTGCTTCGTTCTACTTTGCCATCAGATCGGTGACTAGAGTTTGAACATTTTGTGTCTTCTTTTCAATTGCCTCCAGTTGCAGATCTGTCTTCTCCCTAGCTGTTTCTGCAGCTGCTCTATCGTCATCCAACTTCTTGTTGAGCTCTTTGTCCTGGTTGCGCAATTTGCGACGTAGATCCAGATCCATGTCATTGACATAGTCTTTCTGGTGCTGATTGAAGTCAGCAAGGATCTGTGTGGCTTTTTCTTGCAGAGCGTTGCAGGTATCAGTCATGTGATCTTCAACTCTGAGTGTGATCAGGTTGTCGATCTGGTAGTTGTTAAATGATTTTGTCTCTCTTTCTAGAATCCCTTCAAGGGTTGAGAATGTAACATTATTCTTCAATTTTTGAGCTACTCCAGGTGTGTACAACTCGTTGGTTGGTTCTCCATCAATGTATTGACCAACTGGTTCCTCATCTACTGGATCGAGATGGATAATTGGTGTCTTCTTCTTCCTTTTCTTAGGCTGGTCTACCTCTGGAGTGGGTTGTAGTGGTGTAGGTTGATCTGGTTGACTAGTGGACTGCTCCTTCTGGTGTCCATCTGGACCTCCCATGTCCACATCCTTGTCAGTCTCTTCGTCTGATCCTGGTACACTTGAGTAGAATTCCATTTTATCAGCATAAAATGGAGTGAGGTCTATCTTCAACAATCTGGCCTCATGTTTCATCATCGCGAGGATGAGTTGGTGGTATTCTACCCGTACTTCACCAACAGTGCTTGCTTGCAGTAAGCTAAGCAAGGTGGCTTCCTCCTTCTTCAGCTCTTCCATCGATCTGGTCTGGAGCAGAGCGTCAAAGATGAAATACTCGCTGTCCTTGACCAGCAAGTAGAACTTAACCCTCTTGGCTGCTCCAAGACTTTCTGGAAGCATGTGGATACTTGGAAAGTCATGAAGCATCGAGTGATCTGCTTCGCTTTCTAGTAGATTGATCACGCCTTCTGCTTGCTTTTTCTTTTCTTCTTCTTCATCTGCTGACTCAACTTCTTTCTCTTCTTCCTCACTGATCCTCTGCATTCTGTCAGGTGAGGGCATTGCTATTCTGGCATGAGAAAAGTCTTCCTGATTTGGATTATAGCTGGATTCTGGTTCCATAAATTTTGGCTCCTCAACCTATGGAAGAATGGGGTGTTCTGGTTGTGGTGTTTCCTCAGCTTGTTCTGGACTAACTCGTTCTGGTTGAGTTATTTTTGGTTCTGGTTGTGGAATGTCATTTGTGTCTTGTTGGAATTCTTCAGTGGGTGGTGGAGAGTCATGTACTTTTCTCAATCGGCGCCTCTTCTACTTAGGCTGATGAGAGGTGGAAGTGTCTGTGTCGATGGAACTTGCCCTCTTGGCAGGTGGTTTGCGTGTTGCTTTCTCCTTCTGCACCTTCTCCGTGGGTGCCTTAGCCTTCTGTTTTTCAACTGCTCTTGTTGGTGGAATCCAGATTGGATTGGAACCATCCATCTCCAATAGTGCAGCATGGTGCACCTCATCTGTAATCTTGTTGAACATGGTTGCGGCGAGTCCCAAGGACATCTCTATCTGGTGCTGATCTTTGGGGATGGTAAATCGAGTGTTGATTTTGTGGCATCCTCCCAAACTTGCTGTTTGAAGAACTTTTCTACCATGAAACTAATCTTGGTAGAATGTCTTAAGTTCCTCCTGACCTCCACAGAAACACCGTTCCCTCGGGCGTCCTTGGTATATTTCACAAGCTTGGCCTCCTTTGCCAATAAATCAAATATCATTCTGCTCCAGTTAACTTTGAGGTTCAAAACAACAACTGTGAGAATCCTGAACTTCTCTAGGGTAACTTGATCGTAGGATCCACTGTGGTTGAGAAAAATTCTTTGAACAAACTCGAATATCAGCTTGTATCCAGGTTGGAGTAGAGATCTCTAGAACATCCTTCCCGTGTATGACTTGGGAATCACCATGACTTTCCCCACTGCTTCCTGAAGTTGGTCATAGATGATATCATCAAGTGTCATTCCTTCATACTTAGGCGGTATGCTTGATTAATCATTGCGAGGACGTTGTATGTAGTCTTTCTTGTCCTATCGCCAATGGGCATCAACACATGGCCTCGTTACCTTCCTTCTCATCTTGCCATGTCAAGTAGAACGTGGCTGCCTATTTTGCCAAGTACATGTTGGGATGGGAGGTAACAACATTATGGAATCCTACAATAACAAGGATATTCCAGTGGATATATAATCATCAGTTATGTGAGCATCATATCAAATATATTTAAAAGGATAGGAATGGCACAAGGATGAACAACTATAGCAGTTTATCCAAACAGTACACATATCAAATAGATATTAATAAATAAAATTCTATATAATAGGGTATATAGATATAGGACACATAGTAAAACTCCAATAGATGCTATAAATAAGATGAAGAACTTTAAAAACCTTTGCAGCGCTTAACCATGGCGAAAATTTCCTCCAGTTTGCGAAAACCGTGGGTTTCCAAAATAGCAAATGGTTCAGGGGAAAGAAATTTCTGAACCTCAGTGACATGTTGTAGAAACAGAGAGGTTTGAGGTGCCATGATCAAAAATAGTTTGGAGTTTTGAGAAAAACTTGCGAAAGAAAAAGAAACCTGGGAATGCTTAAGTGCTTAAGGAAGAGTAGTGCTCAGTGCAATGAAAGTGTAAGGTGAACAGTTTAATGCACGTACGACACATATATATAAGAAAACAATCAACGGTTCAGATTAAAGCGATAGGAATTTTAAAGTTGGATGAGAATCTCCCTTTTTAGGTTTTCCCGCTTCAGCTTTCCATTTTGCCACCTTGTGTTGCGTTTGATGCACGCGCTAGATCCTAGGGTTGTAGGATGGAGCGTGTAAATCTTCTTATCCACTGTAACTTTCCTTATTCTTTTTCTTACAGAGATTTCCTCGATCACAGTTTCCAAAGGTGTGCTAATCATCATATTTATGGAAGATTTAGAAAATATATGTCAGAAAATAGCTTTATAGATCGTAGTTAGGGCCGTAATTAGAGTCAAAGATGAATCTAATTTCCAAGTTCCCCCTTGACTAAGTAATCATTTATTGGAAAATAAATTTCCACGTGGCATGGCTATATCTCGTCATATTCTGACACTTGTTATCAATAACAATCTGGTATTGATTGATTAACACTATTTGACTTCTGCTTCCATCTGGTACTATCTCCTCCTATCACTGTGTATTATCTGGTTTACATTCTGCTTCTTGTCAGTCTGATTGACAATCTGGTCTTGCACTTTGCGTCATACTCTTATCAATGATACATTAATCTAGTTATCATAGACTGCTTATGTTTTTCCATCGTTCTGCTATATGATCTGGTTATGTCAATCTGGTATTGACTTGATTCTTTCATCTAGGTTTAGAAATCCAAGATTTCCACATAGCATTTTGAATCTCTTTTTTGGTAGAGCTTTTGTCAAGATATCAGCACGTTGTACATCTGTGTGTATCTTCTCGATCTGGATGTGTTTCCTCTCCACATGATCTCGAATAAAATGATGTCTCACATCAATATGCTTGCATCTTGTATGGAGTACTGGATTCTGTGTTATAGCGATTACACTTGAGCTGTCATAGAATATAGGTATCTCCTTCACATCGATCTCGTAGTCCTTTAGTTGCTGCTTCAACCAGAATATTTGTGCACAACAGCTTCCAACAGCCATGTACTCAGCTTCGGTTGTTGATGTAGCAACAGATGTTTGTTTCTTTGAAAACCAAGAGATTAACTTGTTTCCAAGAAACTGGCATGTTCCAAAAGTAGACTTTTTGTCTAATTTGCATCCAGCATAATCTGAATCAGAATAACCGGTTAACTCAAAATTCTCCTCACATGGATACCATAATCCACTGTGTGTTGTTCCTTTAAGATACCTGAGTATCTTCTTGGCAGCTTCCATATGGGACTCATTGGGGTTGGCCTGGTATCTAGCACACACTCCAACTGCAAAAGTAATGTCAGGTCGACTAGCAGTGTAATGCCCCGTCTTTTAATTATCAAGTAAGCGATTTTAAACGCGCTTGTAAATACCTATTGAACGTTTTATTTTAATTAAAGTTAAATTTTAACCTAGCTACAGTGGAATCTTTGTTTTAAAGAAAGAAATATTGAGAAATCGAATTTGAGTAATTACTTAAGAGTCTTAATACTAAGCATACTTATGATTTGAGAAATTATACACATATAATTGTATATGTTTTATAACTTGGAAATTTTAAATATTAAGTGGATATATGTGCACGTGAGTGCAGGTGTTAAAGAAATCAGATTATATATATATTTACATTATATAATGGAAGAGATGTTATATATATAATTACAGGTTACATATATATTCGCAGTATATATATATATATATATAATTACAGTATAGAATCAGGTTGGTATATATATCAATGTACATGTAATGATGATATCTATATATAGTAAGTAGACTGTTACTGCAGATATACATAAAATCACACGCCTAAATCACATAAGTTGAAGTATCACATGCAAATAAATTACAACATAGGAAACAAATTATAGATTGCACTGGAGCTACACTTCGGCAGAATTAAGAAGAGAAATAGGAAAATCAGAAATGAAAGAAAGGTAAAGACTTCTTTTACACTAAGTGCTAAGTAGGGTGGTGAGTACACCTATCCCATAAGGGAGATATTTCTAAAGAGCCTACAACTGCTTTAAGCTAAGACAAATCAGAAACATAGCAAGAGGCAGGCTGCAGCATGGCTGGAAGGTAGGAAGTGATTGGATATCAAGTTCCAACACTCCACACACCTACGGTGAGATTGGAAAGGAGGATTCTTCCCAAAGCTTTGCTTTACCTGCAGAGAGAGAGAGATTTGACAATTAGGCTAGATAGCAACAAGCTTCTCATTCTATAAAAAGGACACTAACATAAGCAAGTCATTACACCACAAAAACATACATACTCTTCTGCCGCTGGAGAAGAGTGAAGTGTTCAAAAACAAGAAGAAGTAGTTGAAGTACTAAGGTGAGGAATCTAAGCTTAAACTATACATTAAGTTTATGTCTTCTAGATGTTGAACTTACAACTAGGTTTAAATATAATCTGCATACTGCTTTCAATTAAATCCAAGAAAACAGAGCTTAAAAATGAAGTACAGAACATAGACATATTTCAGATTTAAAACCTAGACATAGATTCAGATTACAGAAAATAAGATGCAATCGTGTGGTATTTCAGAGTACAGTATATATATGTATATACTTTAAAATGGCAGTTTAAAGGGGGTTCTAGCACTCTATTTTAGAATTAAACCTCAATATATTAGGGGACTAGAAACCAGGATGTAGAACATGGAGAAAACATATAATTATGAGCCTGTTTAATGCTCAGGTAAAGGAACATGATGAAGTTAGTGTGTAACCAAACCATAGACTATTAAAACAGAACATAAGAAATCAGAATATGGCCATTCTTCATCAAGAAAATAAAGGATTGAGTAAGAATACATGTTCTGTAAATTGATCACTTATAAAAGAAGACAGAGCACAAATTCTAGGACATAAACATAGCTCCATTATATTAGCACATAAGAGTACACTAACTATAGAATCCAAACCAGAAACTTGAAACCGTGATTGAACTTTCAGTAACATAAGGACACAAACCTGCTTCATAATAACTTTCCTAGAGAAGCAAATAGCAAACGAGACAGAAATTTCTAAAAGAAAACTACAAACCCAACTACCAGAAATTTGAAGCAGATTCAGAATCTTGGAACATAGACTAAGTAGAAACTGTCTTGACTTAGAACCACAGATTGCATGCACGCATGTCTCGAGTTTGTAAGTATAGGGAAATCCAGTAAAGACTTAGCAAATCCAAGGATGATATGACTCTGTCCCTGCTCCACAATTTTAGCAAAAAGATACTTATAAAGCCAGAAAGATAAAAGAGATTTGAAGACAGGAAGAAAACGGAAGCAGGAAAGTAAAGGAAAGGAACTTAGCTAAACCAGTGAATCGTGCTCCAGACTTGTAAAACAAAAAAATCCCACCTCCACACTTCGAATCCAGCAACACTCCTCAGAATTTAAAATCTGGGTTGTGCCCAAAGAATGCATTTAGGTTCAAAATCATAAGATAAAAACATGCAGAAGCAGAAAAGTTAGAGAATTTTGGGAAAATTTTCAGAAGGCAAATATAATTGAAACTATAAATCTTAGAAGAAACGAGTAAGGTTTAGATTACCTGAGTTAAGCTGAAGCAGCGACGACAAGGTGGGGAGCATCTTGTTGTCTCCACTGCCAGAGAAAAGAGAGGCAGAATCGAGAGAGAAGGGAACCGGGAGTGTAAAATCGAAAGAGAAGGAAGCAGAGAGTATAGAATCGAGAGAGGGGAGAAAGAGATAGAGAAGAAAGAGTCCGAGGGAGGGTCGAGAGATACAGAGGGAAAGAACGGCTGAGAGAGGAAGAGGAGGAAGAAACGTGTGTGGGGTGTCTGTGGGTGAAAGAAAGAAGGAAGTGAATTAGGGTAGATAGGATAGAGTGTTCTAGAACATGGGCCGGGTTTGGGCCGGGTTACGGGCCGGATCCAAAAATGATTGGGCCGAGAGGAATAAAACAAATGGGCCAATTAATGTTAATCAAATGGGCCGGGTCATGGGCCTAAAGAATTAATCTTATTGGGCTAGGATTAAATGGTTTATGGGCTGAAATTTTTTTAAATGAATGGGCAGGAATTACTAATTTTATTGGGCCGGATTGGTCGATTATTTGGGCCGAAAATTTAGGATTGGGCTCAGTTTATTAATATTAGGATAATTGATACTTAGGCTACTTAAATTAATTAGTAAGCTCACTTAATTAATTTTAATGGACTAGTTTAAACATTTTAATAAAATAAGACTTAATTAAATTAAACTTGTCATTTTAATTAAGATTGAACTATATCAATTAGAAATATTAATAATGAAAGAAGGGATGGTAAGATATATATATATATACACCTTAAGTATTATTATTTAAAGCTTAATTGAGATAACTAAAAAAAAACCTAAGTATTAATCAAGTAAATCCAATTTATTTAGTAATTGGGTTATAAATTAAGAAGATTGATATCTCTAATGATATTAAGGATTTATTTAAGAGATTAATATTTTAAGGTTATTTAAAGAGTTAAGTAACTAGAAATTACAATATTATTTTGAATGATTAATTATCGAGAATTAATTATTTCATTAAGTATTATTACACTTATTGCACTTATAGTCAATTACCGTAAATTATTGAATCGAGGATTCAACACCTTAGAGAATATTGATCTGAAGTATCAATATCTCAATTAACAAGTCGAAACAAAAACCGAGAATAATATAATGACTCTTATGATTCAAATATTTCGAATGCACTAAGGCATTTTAACTTATACGAGATTTTTAAGGTTCTTACGAGAGATCTACCTCGTGTTTCAAGACCAAAGCAAGTTCAAGCCGAAGTTATCCAAATAGGCTTTCTTTTACAAAGAAATTATGTGTGCTCGTATGCTATTATGTTGATATTTCGAAAAGGTTTTCAAATGAGAACTTATGTTTTAAAGTATTGTATTGCCGAAATGATTTATGTTTTGTACGATGCCTATCTTGTTATCATTTAATCGAATTCGGGTTCTAGTGGGTAAGCAACCCCGCTCGAACTAGTGTACACAAAGGACTGTGAGTCGACGGAGGTGTTGACCGGTCAGGTGTCCGTAGAAGGTGGCCAACTTCACGGTACATGTAGAAAACAGATATGGTGGAATACTAAAGAACTTAGACAGCTGTCGAACTATAGGTTTCACAAAATAAAAAGGATTTAGTGAACGTAGGTGCTTTAAAGATAAAATCCCTATGTTTCACTCTTTACGACAATGACAATTATATATGTATGTATGCGATTTCGGCATGTGCGTACTGAGTACGTTTGTACTCAGCCCTGCATGTATTTATAAATGTGCAGGTTGAGACGTGATGGATGGAGATGCTATGACGGGCTTGTCAGTCGTTTGTGTAGTCGAACTCTTAGGGGTTTACGTGTTTTCATACACGTAGATTTACGTAGATCCTTTTTCCTCTGCAAGAGGTTTCATAAACTTTTATTGACGTAGGTGTCAATTCAGACTTTTGTTTGACGAAGGTGTCAATTTCGAGTTAAACTCCTTGTTATGTACTGAAACTCAGTTATAAAATATCCTTTTGTTCAGTTATGTCCACAGTACCCTTTTATCCTTTATTTTATTATTTGTTTTATAGTCGCGTACCCGGACTTCGCCACAAGGGCGGAGATCGGGGCGTGACAAGCAGTTAAGTATAACAGAGAGCCAATGATACCCTTATATTGAGTTATGTTTGCTGGTTTTCCTTCTGGTTCAGGATCTATCTTCCTGTTGGTCTGCATTGGTATCTTGACATGTTTGCTATCTTTGACTCTAAATTTTGTGATCAGATCGTTGATATACTTTGTTTGATTGACAAAGATACCATCTGGTTACTGCTTTTGTCACGCCCGCCCTTCACTAAGGGTAGCAAAATCGGGGGAACCGTGACTTGGGAAGGGATTAAAGAAAATCGGAATAGAAATGGGGCAATGGAACAAGGACTAAACTGATCAACAATCTCATAACAGAACGAATAGTTCATCATCCATAATTAGCAAGAAAGGGCTTGAGTCTTATACTCAATACATAAAAACTTGTCATGAAGGAAACTTGAGTCTTGGGTTTATTACATAACAATCTCATACTGGCAGCGGAAAGTTACTTGGATCACTAAAAGCTCTACATGTTTGAAGACACGTAGAACCCCCAAGAGTTGACTAATAAGAGATCGACAAAAAGCCTGAACGTAGCACTCCTCCTTCATCATCGCTCAACCTGCACATTTATAAATATATGTAGGGATGAGTACAAATTGTACTCAGTAGACACATGCCAAAATCGCACTCATACAAATATAATTGTCATGCCATTGAAAGTGAAACATAGGGATTTTGTCTCTAAAGAACATATGTTCACTAAAATCCTTTTGTGAAATCTTAAAGTTCGATCGATCTAAGTTCTTTAGTAATCTACCATATCTGCAACTTCTTCTTCTTTGTGTCGGGAAGGTGGCCACCTTCCACGAACACCTTGACCGGCCAACACCTTCGTCGGCTCACAGTCACTTTAACCGGCCAACCCGCTCGATGACTCACGGTTACTTTGTGTACACTAGTTCGAGTGGAGACGCTAACCCACTGGAACCCTTTTTTGAACACTAGTTCGAGTGGAGACGCTAACCCACTGGAACCCTTTTTCGATTCTTTTAACTTCATTGAGCAGATAGGTATCATACGAAAATCATAAACATTTTATGGCAGACAATACTTGAAAGACATTTTCAATTCAAATGCTTTTTTTTTTAAATGAAACATAAACTGATACAACACACATAATTTTAGTTGTATAAGAAAGCCTACCTGGTTCGCTTCCTCTTCTAATTAAATTCGATCTTCTTGCTTAGTACATCCTCCCAGCGTAACCTTAATCGAGTTTATGAGGTGAGATACTCATTTGAGTATATATATTATTTTCTACTTTGAAATGAAATATTATCCTTATTATTTTTGATAATTATTCCCGAGTCTTAACTCGACTATTCTTCGAGTACCTTTATCTAGAGGTGTCATTACACTCTTAATCAAGCTATGATTTTTTTTTTAACTTCTCATTCTTTTACCCAAGTAAATAATTGGTGGGTATAATAAATAATAGAATTTCTAACTTGATATCTTGGTCTTTGAATCAAGATAAATAATTTCTAATAGACTAGGTAAATCTAAATTATCATACTCTAAGCATGATTCATAATTTAATCATCTCTTATGATTAAATTCTAATTAATCAATTAAATCTTCCAATTTAGCTTTAAAATTCTATTCTTGGACCTAGCCCAATCTTGTCACGTTAATTGAATAATTAATCCAATTAGGATTAATTAACTTCTAGCCCATTAGTGTTTGGTTTACTATAGCCCAATTCAGTTAATCAGGCCCATAAGAAAAAATTAATATACGGCCCAACTAAATAATTAGCTAGGCCCATACTTGATTTAATTTATTTGGCCCAGTCCATTCCTTATATCTAACCCGGCCCGATAATTGGCCCATAACCTTACCCATCTACACCTATACCCTAGCTCTCACTACTCTCATTTTCACTCTGAGACACCACAACACACACACACTCACACCCTCATCTTTCTCCCTCTCGGCCGCTCTTCTCTCCTTCTCGCCGAGCCCTAGCCAGTGACTCCATGGCTGGCGCCTCTTGCTACTCCGCCGGCGTATCTCCTCCCCAGCTCTCGGTAAGTATCTTTCCTTCCCCTCCTTCCTTTTTCTTATTTCTCTCTTAGTTTTCTTTCCAATCTCACCTTTCTCTGTGGCTCTCTAATTATCTACTCTTATCTTTTACCTTTACACACTCCTCTCTGCTTCCTCTTCTTGTCGCTACTGTCGCCGGCGGTCAACCTTGTTCGCCGGTACTCAGCGGCTGGAAGCAGTCCCCGCCGAAGACTCTTGATGGAGGAAGCTACCTAAGGTAAGACTTGTCTTTCTTCTCATTTCCCTTAGTCCTTTATCTTATTCCCTTATTTCCTTAATTCTCTATTTCTTGCTTCAGGAAGCATTAACCTCCCTCTGGTCTCCTTTTCCGTTCTTCTTCTTCCTCACCGTTCTCTCTCTCTCGGCGTACGCTTTGCCTCTTCTCCACCTCGACGTCGCTGTCTCTAGGTAATCTCCCTCTCTTTCTTTTATTTTCCTTTATTGCATCTCATTACTCTTCTCCTACTTTTGATAAATTTGTAATATATAACTAAACTCCTATATTTCTTTTACTTATAGAATCTGATTTTATGCTCTGATCACGTCCATGGTGGTGTTTCTAAATTTTACAACTAAGATTATAAGTTGCTTCCTTTCGTATCCTTCTAACTCTCAAATCCTTTTACCAAATTAATTATGTTAGGTGTTTCGAGGCTATTCGGGACTGTTCGGGGTGATTCGGGGCTGGAATGGCTTGAGTTCGAAGCTGGGTGGTTAAGGAAGGTATAATTTTTTTTTAATGTTGGGCTCTAAGTTTTGGGAATCGAAGTGTCTTGTGGTTCCATCCTTGGATGAAAGTGGCTGCGTATACTCTTATTTGTTTACTGCTATAAGTTCAAAATTTCTAACTTATTTTCTAGTTTTTGTGTTTGGAACTCCTAAGTTCAGTATGCTGTTCTTTCTTTTTTTTTTTTTTAAATTGTTGATGTTTTATAATTTCTGCCAAGGAAATTTGGTAATCTGGATTTTAAAGTTTCAGTCTCTTCTCTTTATATTGTGTTGGGGTCTAAGTGTGTTTAAAGTATGAGATTTGTGGTTAATGAGGTCCCAAAATTTTGCTACATTCTTCTTTGAACATGTTCATATCCTCATTGTTTCTAATGTTTTGATAGGAAGGGAGAAATAAATGTTTTGTTCTATTGAGTGTAATAACCAAATCTGAGCAGGCTATGTTCTGGAAGTCAGTTCTATTTATGTCTTTGTTGTGGGATCTGAAACTTCTAACATCCTTTGAACTTATAGACTAACACTACGAAAAAACCTTCAACTGGCGACGGAATTGACGACGGACTGGCGACGGAATTTAACAAATACGGCTAACGACGGACTGGCGACGGACTGACGACCGTTATTTTGGCGCGTAAGTTGCCGCGAGAGTTAACGACGGATTTGGCGACGGACTGGTCCGTCGTCCGACTCTTCCGTCGTCAGATCCGTCGTTAACATTTTATTTTATTTTTTAATTAAATTTTATAGCGGACGACGGACTGGTATGTCGCCCAGTCCGTCGTCCCGCCCTATTTAACGGGCAGACTACCCTTTTGCGAAACAGAACACTCAGGCGCCCAAAATCCTTCCAACCTCCGGCGATTCTCCTCCTCTCCGGCGAAATCGAAGCTCCTTCCACCAAGGTAAGTATATTCGGCCGTTCTCCCTTCCCCTGTCTTAAAGTATCTCATTTTCTAATTTTCTACCCGTTTAAATTCAACGCCGGAAAAGAAATCTTCACGTCGACGTCGCCGCCGCCTGTGTTTCGCGCCCAGCTGCTCCGCCACCGCCTCTGCGCCGCCGCCCAGACCTGCTCCGCGCCGCCGCCGCCTGCCGGGCTCTCCGCCCCAACCCCTCCAGTACAGCCGCAGGTAAGGTTTTTTTAATTTTTTTTATTTTCTGAATTCTTATTTAAATTGTTAATTGTTAATTGTTGTTAATTGTTAATTGTTGTTTGATAATTGTAGTTAATTGTTAATTCTTTAAATTGTTAATTGTTAATTGTTGTTTGATAATTGTTGTTAATTGTTGTTTGATAATTGTTAATTGTTAATTGTTAAATTGTTAATTGTTAATTGTTAATTCTCCGGCCACCGACGGCCGCGGTGAGGTAATCCCCTTAATTTTGTAATTTGAATTACAATTAGAATTTAATTTTGTTTTAATTTTAATTTTTGCCTAAATAGAGATTAATTTTGCCTAATTAGTGATTATTTTTGCCAAATTAGGGTTTAATTGAAATGTATGATTTAGCTTTAGGGTTTATGCTTGATGTGTGATGTAAATTAGGGTTTAGGGTTATTTAGTGATAATGATTATTTTATGGTTTAATTATTAAATAATTATAGTGATTATTTTTAATTTTGCCTAATTAGTATTGAAATGATTTGTAATTATATGTTTAAATTGTTAATTTTCTAATTTATGTAATTAGTTTCATTTAGTTAACTAGTTTAATTTAATTGGTTAATTATAGTTTAATTGTTAGATTATGTAATTTAATTAGTTTAGATTATTTAATTAGTTTAATTATTTAATTTGTTTAAATTGTTAATTACATGTATATGATTAATTAGGTTAATTAGTTGAATTAGTGTTGTAAATTTAATTAGTGATATTAGTTTAATTGTCTAATTTGTTGTAAGTGTTAATAATTATAATTTGTGAAATTAGTTTAATTAGTGTTAATAATTTTAATATGTGTAAGTTTAGGTTTAATTAATTGAATGTTTTTATTAATTAATTAGATTAGTGCTAATTTGTTTAATTTATGTCATAATTTAATTAATTAGATTAGTGATAATTTGTTTAATTAATTTATGTCATAATTTAATTAATTTGGTTTTTTGAATTAATTAGGATTTTGTAAATTACGCGTGCCGCCTCCCGACTCATCATATCCCTCAGTCTTTCGGAGCCTCCTTTTGCCGCTCCGGCGCCGCCACCTCCGGTGAAAGGTAATTTAATTATATTTAATTAAATTATGTTTAATTAATTAATAAGATTAATTATGTTTAATAATTTATCTTAATTAAATTTATCTTAATAATTGTTTAGGTGAAATTGTTTAGCATTATTAATTATCTTGATTTAGATTAATAATTAATTGTTGCGTATAATAATTGTGCAATTTAGACTAATTTAGAATAATTTATTATAATAATTGTTGCATTTAATAATTGAATACTTTGTTTATATTTAATTGATGTCTAATTTCTTAATTAGTTATAATTTTAATTAATTGTTTATGTTGTTAATTTAATTTAGTTTAAATTATATATTGTTTTAAATTATTTAATTTTGGTAATTTAGTATAACGATTTGCGTAGATATATATATGACATTGGGATAGACGTAATTAATTTCTTAAGGATCTTCTCCCCTTGGGATAGATTTTGATTACGTCTTAAGGATCTTCTCCCAACAATTGTAATTGTGTTGTATGGACCTCGTTATATTTTGATATATATGTTGTTATGATTAATTTGATGATATATGACATGCAATTCGGGACAGTTTGATGACACGTACATTAGCTGACTTGTTATACCTTCACACAGGGTATTAATTAGATGATTTGCTACAATTCGGGACAGTTTGATGACCTTAGCTGACTTGGTTAGATTAGACACAATTACTTTTGTAGTTTAAATAATATTTGGGGTAAAAATCTTGATTGTAACATGTAACCCTTATTAATGACCGAAATGATCGTCATCTCCAAATGCATAGCATCAAACAATCTAAGCATCAGCATGTAATTCATAAATGTAAATCAATGACATACAAAACATTTTAAACGTAAGGATATTCCCTCTCTCTATTAAAGTCCAAATAATTTACCAATACATTATCACCCTTTATGCAACTCCAAATAATTCAACTTCTCTATTGAACTCCAAATGATTCAACTTCTCTATTCAACTCCAAATGATTCAACTTCTCTATTCAACTCCAAATGATTCAACTTCTCTATTCAACTCCAAATGATTCAACTTCTCTATTCAACTTACATAAAACAATCTCCTTTCATTATCACAAAAACAATTTCCTTAATAAATGTGTAATTTAATTAATACAAAACTAATAGTCTTGCCAGCTCCGTAACTAATTTTACTTTGTTTCCGTTTTCCAATACTACCTATTAATAATCAGGGTTATAAAAATGAGTCGAGATTGGATGTATCTGCGTTTACTTCCAAATGGGGGATTTAATCCACACTTCCTTGCTGGGCTTGAAGAGTTCTTAAGATTTGCAAGTAGTCAGCCTCAGTTAATGGATGGAGAAAAAATCAAGTGTCCGTGTGTGAAGTGTAAGAATATATACTTTAGAAGTACAGATGTTGTACAGCTTCATCTGGCTAAAAAGGGTTTCACACGGGGTTACGAGATCTGGAGGTTTCATGGTGAAAATGAAATACCTTCATATGCTCAAGAAACACGTATCGACGTGGATGTAGAACCCGAGGAAGAGTACGGGACATACCACGCGATGGTTCATGATCTCGGGGGTCCCTCTTTCAACAACCCAGACACAGAGGAAGATCCAAACGCTACAGCAAAGTTGTTGTACGAGTTGTTGGACGCTGCCGATCAAGAGTTATACCCTGGGTGTAAGAACCACACTCAGTTGTCTTTTGTGGCTCGTCTGATGACTTTGAAGGCCAGTTCTGGGATGCCACAAAAATATTTCAACGAGTTGTGTGTGTTATTGAATGAGGCATTCCCAGATCACCACAAAGTGCCCATGAATTACTACAGCACACAGAAATTGCTACGGGCAATGGGTTTACCTGTAGAAAAGATAGATTCGTGTAGGAATCATTGCATGATCTATTGGGAGAGGGATTCCCATCTTGTGAATTGCAAATTTTGCAATGAAAGCCGATACAAAGATAGGAGTCGGGGACGTAAACAAGTGTCTCTTAAGAAGATGTACTACTTCCCTTTAACACCTCGTTTACAAAGGTTGTATGCATCTAAAGCTACGGCCGGCGACATGATCTGGCATTCAACCTCAGCTGATGATGGTGTTATGCGCCATCCTGCAGATTCGCCGGCGTGGAAGCACTTTAATGTGACTTACCCGGGTTTTGCAGCGGAACCACGAAATATACGATTAGGACTGTCAACAGATGGTTTTCAACCATTCGGGCAATCGGGACAACAGTACTCATCCTGGCCTGTTATCCTTACTCCTTACAACTTACCTCCGTGGTTGTGCATGAAAGAACAACACATGTTTCTCACAGTGCTTGTTCCTGGTCCCCGAAATCCAAAAGATAAGATTGATGTTTACCTACAGCCACTTATATCTGAACTCAATCAATTGTGGACAGTCGGTGCCCATACTTATGACGTTTCAAGAAGACAAAACTTCCAGATGCACGCAGCATTGATGTGGACCATTAGTGATTTTCCGGCGTACTCGATGTTGTCTGGTTGGAGTACAGCCGGAAGATTAGCTTGTCCTCGATGCATGGAACAAACAGAAGCATTCTCCTTAACACATAGCCGGAAGCAGTCATGGTTTGATACACATCGCAAGTTCCTACCTTACGATCACCAGTTCAGGAGGAATAGGAGGGCCTTTAGAAAGAATAAGATTGTTGCAGATGATCCTCCGGAGAGGAGATCAGGGGAAGAGATACTTTATCAGATTGAAGATTTGGGACTAGTAAAGGTCACCGAAGATTATGATGATAATAACAAGCGCATTTTAAGACAAGTTACCACTGTATGGCGGAAAAAGAGCATCTTTTGGGACCTTCCGTATTGGAGTTCTCTGCTCATTCGACACAATTTAGATGTTATGCATATTGAAAAGAACGTGTTTGACAACATTTTCAATACTGTTATGAATGTCCAAGGCAAGACAAAAGACACGGCAAAGTCGAGGGAGGAACTCAACCTCTATTGTCACAGACCCCAGTTGATGCGTGACCAGTACACTAATAAATATCCTAAGGCATGCTATACACTTGACAAAAAGGAGAGAAAAATCTTGTGTGAGTGGGTGAAAACCCTTAAGTTTCCTGACGGTTACGTCTCAAATATGGGTAGATGTGTAGACATGAGTAAACTTAAGATGTTTGGGATGAAGAGCCACGACTGTCACGTTTTCATGCAGCGCATACTACCCGTTGCATTTCGAGAACTACTCCCACAAGCTGTTCGGAAGTCCATAACTGAGTTGTGTCTGTTCTTTTGTGATTTGACATCACGAAACATAAAGAGTGACGACATGAAGACACTTAACAATAACATCCCACTGATTTTGTGTAAGCTTGAACGAATCTTTCCACCAAGCTTCTTCGACTCAATGGAACATTTGCCTATCCATCTAGCCGACGACGCAAGAGATGGAGGACCAGTCCAATATCAATGGATGTACCCATTTGAGAGGTACTTTATCAAACTGAATCAATTGTGTTTAATGTTTCATGAATTTTAACTAAGGTTTCATGCTTTCTAAATGAATTATTTCAATACAGATATTTAAGAAAGCTGAAAAATAATGTCAAGAACAAATCAAGCGTTGAGGGATCGATATGTAATGCATACTTAGTGGAGGAAGCCACTGCTTTCTGTTCCTATTATTTTGAGGATCATGTCAGTACGAAACATAGAGAGGTGCCTCGCAACTACGTTGGAGGATGTTCTACTAGTGGGGTAGAAGATCAATCAGACTTGCCTTCTGTATTCAAACTTGCCGGAACTGGTTTTGGAAAAACAACGAAAAGAGCGTTGGATCCAAGGGAATATAGAGCTGCGCATCTATATGTACTCCATAATTGCGTGGAGATCGATCCATATATCAAGTAATCTTTTATAAATCATATTATACGACTATTTAATGCAATGTGTGGTTCAAAGCAACTAATATCTTCTTTTCTATGAAGGGAATACGAATCACATCTCAGACACTCAAATCCATGGATAACTGACATGGACATTGACAAGAAAATGTCTACAGAATTCCCTGAATGGTTTTGCTCCTATGTGAGTCAAATGTTCACTAACATACTTGAAATTATTTACTTAATTAGTATATAAGGGACATACAACTCCACAACTTGATAAGTATAAACTTCTGTGTGCTGTAGGTACAAAATTGTGTAACTGATCCTGTTATGTGGGACATTGCACGTGGACCTTCACCAATGATTACATCATATCATGGTTATTTGGTGAATGGTTACAAATTTCACACGATATCACATGGAACTCACAGAGCAACTATGAGTAGTGGGGTGTGCATAAAAGCGGGTAACTATGGGGACTCGAGTCAGACGGATTTTTATGGACAATTAGTCGAAGTGTGCGAGCTCACATACCCAGGATTACACAATAAGAAGGTCGTTCTCTTCAAGTGTGACTGGTTCGACACCTCTCCGGCTGGTACAAGGGTTGATACACAGTTCAATTTAGTGTCTGTAAATCATACGCGCAGACTTAGAAAATATGAACCATTTGTATTAGCCATTCAAGCTACACAGGTGTATTATTGTTCATATCCTAGTATGAACCAACAGTGTAGGGAATGGTGGGAAGCTTGTTCTATAAAGGCACGGGCCACTATCGACGAGTCTCGAGCGGATGTGTCTACGTTGGAGTCACCGTTTCAGGAGGATGATGACGCTCATGTGGTAACTACTGTTGATGTAGATGATATTACATCAGTTGCCCGAGACGGTGAACATGTAGAAATTGATGATGATGATGACCACGTGGACTCTGATAATGTCCTCGAAACAGAAGAAGAAGATGACGAGGATGATGAATACCAAGAGGATGAAGCATCAGATGACGAAGAAGAAGATGAAGATGAGGAGGATGACTATGAAGATGAGGATGAGGAAGATGAAAATGATAACGATGAAGAGGATTCTCCTTAACATTTTGTGTAGAAAACTTAACACATTCGAATTTCAAGTTATTAATTATAAATACAACATGTTATATAAGTTCAATATAAACATTCTACGTATACGTGATATGTCTATCATGAATCTTATTTATCTATTTATTTTCAACATAATAGATGTCTTACTCTCAGCGAGAGGATGTGGGGACCCCTCGTGGTAGGGGTTCACGACGATCTCCTCTATCCATTGGTAGGGGTAGTTCCCCGGGCTCATCCTCTGGATATGAGTCCGGGACCGGCGGTCTCAGCCACCATATTGGTGGCATACACATAGGCGGTCCGTCTTCTGGCTCCGACGGTGATGGTCAGTTAGAGCGTAGACCCACAGGAGACGTTGTTCTTTCTGTGAGTGAGCTGGGGTACGTAAATGCAACCACATCTTCAATTTTGACAATTATTTAATTAGTTATTCAAAAATCTAACATAAATCAATATAAAATTACTTATGCAGGGGATTTTACCCGCATGCCGACCCGGCAGATTACATTTGGGAACTATTTGAGATAGTTCCCAACCCGACTGGCTACAGTTGGAAGCTCACGCCTGAGGACGTGAGACAGCGATATTGGGAGGAGTTTAAGGTTCGAAAAAATTTACTAAAACTTTCCAATTCATTCTTAATTATAAAATTATAACTACAATTTCTAACACACATTTTCAATGCTAGAAAAAATTTACTTGGGAGCCGGCACTCGATTCCAGGATTCGGGAGTTATGGTATGATAAGATCCGGGAGAGATATAAGGATTATATCTGCGGGATCAAGAGGAGGAGGAATGATCCGCCACCCAGAGGTGGGAAGCCTGGGTGGTGGACGGATGATGTCTGGATGGGTTGGCTCGCTTACTGGTCCCGGGATGATGTTATGGCCAAATCCCAGGCAGCGAGGCGCAACCGGTTGTCTGAGCCCCAGGGACCGGGTACTGGTCCTATCAAGCACAGGGGAGGGTCCAAGTCGGTCATGCAACGAGCTGAGGAAAAGGTAATAATATACTTCAAATAATAATTATAATTATGTGGTACAATTTTAATTCATATACACATGTTTCAATGACACAACTCCAATATCGTGATCTGCTGCATAGGGTCGTGAGCGGGGAGTAGCTCCGATTTCGTGCATGTTCGACTCCTTTTTGGACGAGCATCGATACGCGGACGGGACATACACCGATCCGAAATTTGAGGCGATAGCGGTAAGTTTTAATTTAAATCTAATATATATATATGTATTAGATTTTCAATATTTATAATATGTATACTAACAATTGTTCATTTCTCGTTTACATGCAATCAGACTGAGGTGTTTCGCCGTGCTGACAAGGAGCGGGCCCAGCTACCCGAGGGGGACCACGATGCAGTCGACATCAACGAGCTGTATCTGGAGGTTCTTGGCGGCCCGGACAAGAAGAAGAGGCTGTTCGGCACGGGAGGCGCGGCGAAGGCCTTGAGAGCTTCCAGATTCGGGGGATCCTCGTCCGCATCACGCCCATCCAGAGACGAGGTTGAGGAGCTGCGGCGCCGAGTCGAGGAGCAGGATCGCGAGCGCCGTGAGTACCTGGCTGAGCAGCAGAGATTAGCTCAGCAGATGGCGCTCATGCAGTCTCAGCATGCCGAGATGATGCGCTGGATGCAGTCTCAGCAGGGAGGTCCACCCTTCTTTCCCTCTTATCAGCCTCCCCCGTCTGATCCCCCTCCCCAGTTTCCTCCTGATGATGACTACGATTCGTAGATGCTACTCATACATTTACTATTATTTTATTTTTTGGTTTGTCGTGGGATGTGACTGATACAATTATTTATTTTGTTAATTATATGAAATCCGCGTTCATTTTGAATTTCATTTGATTGGTTCAATTTTAAATTATTGTTCAATGTTGGATTATGTTTGTATTGTTTGTTATGACACGTTTTAGGTAATGAATAATAAAAAAACAAAATTATTTATTAAAATAAAAAAAAAAAATATTACCTGGCGACGGACTGCAGTCCGTCGCCAGGTCAACAGTCAACGGAGGCTGGCGACGGACTGCAGTCTGTCGCCACTAACGAAGGATTAAATACGTCGTTAGCTTTCCGGCACCGTCAACAGTCTCCGGTAGACTCAGACGACGGATTTTAGTCCGTCGTGGCTAACGACGGATAAAATCCATCGTCAGTCCGTCGTTAGCTAACGACGGACTGTATTTTCCGTCGTCTGTGGGGCTAACGACGAACGAAATACAGACGGAAAAAATCCGTCGCCAGTCCGTCGCTAAGCCCCCGGGACGACGGATTTGTTCTCCTAACGACGGATTTTTCCGTCGCCAGAAGCTGTTTTTTTTGTAGTGTAAGTTTAGTATTTTGCTTAGTTTAAGCTTTGATATTTTGCTCTAAACTATCCATTCTTTAAATATGTCTATATCCAAGAGTGTACAGTTTGGTCCCTAACTTAATATGAACTTTTACTCTAAGTTCAATATTCTATAATTCTATTTCTTAAAGTGTTATAACATATTAATATTTCTGGACTGACTTTGAAACTACCCTAAGTTTAAATCTTATGTTCTACAATATGAGGATATGTAAAGGTTTATTAACATGTACCTTGTTTTCTAAATAATTTAAAAGAAAACAAAATCTCAGTTGATTATTCAATCTCTTAATTTCTGAAGAAACTTTAAGTTCACAGCTTATGTCTTGGATTGTGTCTTTCACATTCAAAGTTTGCTAAATCTAAATCTTGAACTTAGAATCATTTAGAAGCTTTTAAACTTCAACATGAAATCTTATAGATGGCTAGGTTGTTTCTAAGCTTAACTGAGTTCTAAAGTTAAGACTCAAAAGAGAGCATAACATACTTTTCTTAGTTTCTGAAATTTGTCTTAGTAAAGAAGATGGTTTGAATTTAACACTTAAAAGATTTAAAACTGAAAATAAGATATTTGTACCTTAAGTACTCCTAACCGTTCTGTTTTTGAGAAGCTTGAACATTTCTTGTTGGATAATGATTTGGGCAGAGTTTCTCCTTGAATTTTTTTTTTCTTCTCCCATTTTCTATGTTAATGGGGTTGGCTATTTATAGAGGAATTCAGGTTAGGGTGATGAGGGGAGGGGTGAGGGTTATACGGACTTGCTTGATATGATCTTACATCACCCAAATCTCTGATTATTGATCTTCTTCTCTTTTCCTTGTTTTATGCTGCAGGCTTGCATCATGGTTGTACTCTATCTCCCTAATGTAGGCTTATAGCATGGCTACAGACTACAGTAGCCTTTACTTTACTGCAGGTTCTGATTTCTGAGAAGGAGTGTAGAAGTGTGGTTTCTGTCCTCCCTTACTTAGCAGCCGTCCAAATCCTCCTTTTTCTAGATTTTGAGTTCTTCTATAACACTCTTTTTGACCTTTTACTACTTTTACCATAAAGTGTTGATATGTAACACTTTTAGAAATCTTTTAGGGATCTTTGTATTAAGTTTACTGCAGCTTTTATCCCTTCTTTGGAGTGTCTTTTTGTAATTTCTTTTACTATACATTTGTTGTAACCTCTTCATTCTAGCCACATGTGGTGGTGTAGGTCCCAACAATCCCCTTTTCTTTTCTTCCTTTCACATTGCAGCCGTGTAGATGTAGTATATATCCTTTGTAGAAAGCTGTATTTTACTTCCCTACTTTCTGTCACTTGTTTCCTACTTTATGTAAACCATTTGTAACTTTTAACTTGTATTAATTGTTTATTTATTCTCTTTGTAAGACATCTCTCCCATTGTAATACATCTATATATATGCACCTTTCTCAACCTACACTCACGTGCACATATACATATACATTCATATATATAATTATTATCTAATTGAGATATAATCAAATTATTAAATAATAATCTTTGTTTTGCAAACATAAATCTTTATTAAATTTAAATTGCATAAGTTCTAATTAATATATATAGTTATTAATTGAATTAATTATCGAGAATGCATCTCAAGAATTAATTGGTTTTGTCTTCTTGAATAACCTTATAATATAAAAATGAACTCACATGATATCTATCATTACTCTAATAATTATAATGTGCACAAATAATAGCTACTAATATTGATTAGCTAATCGATATTTTAAACTTTTATAACGAAATTTTCTTATCCCGTTTTTTTTTAATACATAATTACTACTAGTAGAATAGCGGGATATTACAGCTTTACCTACAAACCTAGAAAGAAATTCATCTCGTCCATCATGGACATTTAATATTTATTCTTCATTAGTTCAGCAAATTTATTACATAGATAAGCAGATTGTGATCCAAATATAATATCATCAATGTATATCTGGACTAAAAGGATATGTTCTTAGACTTTGATTATGAACAATGTCTTGTCAACAGAACCTCTTCTGAATCCTGACTCCAGTAAGAACGTTGATAGCATTTCATACCACGCTTTGGGTGTTTGTTGCAAACCATAGACAGCCTTAGCTAATCTATACACCTTCTAGTCTGGATTTCCTTCTTCTAAACCAAGTGGTTGTTCAACATACACTTCTTCTTCAAGTATTCCATTTAGAAATGCACTCTTGACATCCATCTGGTACACCTTGAATCTCTTGTATGCTGCATATGCTAGAAACAGTCTGATTGTTTCCAATCTGGCAACTAGTGCGAATGTCTCATCAAAATCAATGTCTTCTTGTAGACTGTATCCTTTTGCAACTAGTCTGGCTTTGTTTCTGACGACTTCACAATTTTCATCTCGTTTATTCTTGAATACCCATTTGACCCCTATTACTCCCTGGTGTCTTGGTCTGTATATAATGTACCAGACTTGGTTTCTTTTAAACTCATTGAGTTCTTCTTGCATAGAAATAATCCAGTCTGCATCTTGTAGTGCTTCATAAGCATCAGATAGTTCAACACGAGATAGATAACAACTTAGAAGTGCATTTTCTCCATGCATTCTTCTGGTCTTCACACGATCTGATGGATTCCCAATAATCTGTTCTGGAGGAGGATGTTCTTGTATCCATCTTCTTCTATTGGACATCTCTTCTTCTGATATCTCAGGCTCAGGTTCTTCTGTTGGGTCCTCAAATTCAGCGTGTGCTGTTGAAGATGCCTGAAAAGGGTTTTCAACCTCTGCTTCTTCAACTTCAATCTCTTGATTACTGTTCCAGCTGTTGATATCTCTGGATTCTTCAGGTTGATCTTGAGATTGTTCATTATTACCTTCTTCTACTGGTTCACTACCTTGTGGTGAGATCAATCTGGTTTGATCCAATTGATATGTTATGTTCCCCTTTGCTGTGAGCTGGTCTCAGCACTATGTTGAACATCAATCTCATTCTCCTCTGTTGTATTCTAGATTAGGATATCTTCTAGTAGTATCCCTTCTGTTTTCTTGTTGTTAATCTGGTTGTGAACCTGTTCATCACCTGCTTCTCTGTATTCAATGGTAGTTTCATCAAATATAATATGAGGTGTTACCTCCACAATATGAGTCATCTTGTTGTAAACCCTATAAGCTTTACTAACATGAGAATATCCTAAAAATATTTCAGGGTCAGCTTTACTATCAAAGGTTTTCAACTGTGATTTCCCATTATTATGGATATAACACATACAACCAAATGTACGAAAGTATTATATCCTGGGTTTTCTGTTATTCCAGACTTCATATGGTGTCTTCCCGTGTCTACGAGTTACCACCGATCTGTTCTGTGTATAACAAGCCATGTAAATGGCTTTAGGCCAAAACTTCTAGGGTAATCTGGTTGCATTTAGCATGGTGCGAGCTGCTTTCTTCAATGATCTGTTTCTTCTCTCAACCACTCCATTCTGTTAAGGTGTTCTTACTGCAGATGTCTGATGTGTGATCCCCATCTGGTTGCAATAATCCTCAATCTTCTGATATAGGAACTCTGTTCCACGATCTGTTTTGATTGTTGTAACAGATGTTTCCTTTTGTTTGGTGATCTTGTTGAGAAAATTTTGCAGCTTCTCCAATGTCTCTTTCTTTTTTAATAGAAAGATAACCCATGTGAATCTTGAATAATCATCAATGATGACTAGAGTGTACTTCCTTCCATTTACGCTTAATGGCTTAACTGGACCAAATAAGTCTAGGTGAAGTAACTCCAAGATTCTGGTAGATGACTGAACTGCTTTGCTAGAAAATGATGATCTGGTTTGTTTCCCAAATTAACACGCTTCACAGATATGATCTTTATCATATACTTGTTCTGGCAGTCCTTCGACTAAATTTTCTCTTGCAATCTTATTGATTGACTTGAAATTGAGATGGCTTAGTCGTTTATGCCATAACCAGCTTGTTTCTGATATTGTCTTGTTGACAAGACATGTTTCGATCTGGTTATTCCATTGTACAATATACAATCTTTCATGCAATTTTTGGTAAGAAGAGTTTCATCTCCTTCCTTATTTTTCACAAAACAGTTGTTAGCATAAAAAACAATCTGATTTCCATTAGCACAAAATTGGCTAACTGAAAACAGATTATGACTAAGACCTTCAACATATGATATACATTTGTGATGGTGGTCTTGCCAATTGTGTAGCCTTTTGAGTTACAACCAAACGTTACCTGTGGTCCTTCTCTTTCCACATAGTCTGATAGAGCATTCTTGTCACATGTCATATGTTTCGAACATCCAATATCAATAATTCAGATTGTTCCCTTTGCTACTCTACTTCTTCTTGAAGTTCTTCGATCCTGCAATTATGAAGTTTTAGCTACCCTTTCAACAAGTGGGTGCTTGGTTAGTAGCAAATGTTCCCTTGGGAACCCAGATTAACTTGGTATTAGGAACGCATATATAACAAGTAATCTTTCTTCCAGCATCATCTGTTCTTGATATAGCTTTGTAGACAGATGGATGATTTCTCTCAATATTATCCCAATCGATCTTCTTCTTATTGGTTGATGATGTTTTGGTAGGTGTCTTCTGCTTCTGATTTTTATCTGTTTCCACATAGTGAGCAGATTGACCCTTCTTCTGATAGTATCTCTTGTCTCCTGTTTCCTTCATCATCATCTTCTGGGGTTGGTTTTTCTTGTTCTTGAGATCTTTGACTTGATCTGGTATTTTCCATTGTATCCTTTCTTTCAGCAACAAATTGAGTCTCACTGGATTTTCCATTGTATCCTAGATCAGTTCTTCCCCTTTGTTTCATATCGATGATTATTTCAGCTCGGTCTTGACTTTTGTTGATCTTGCTCATGTTTTCCATGGTCTTCTTCAATTTTTCTTCAACTACATCCTTTCTTTTGATCACATCTTTCACCTTGGAATTGAGTGAGTATATTTCTGCATCTTTTGTCTTGATCTGTTCTCCAAGACCACTTATTTGAGTAGAGAACTTGGTATTTGCTTCACTCAAGAACTTTACTGTTTCATTCAGCTTGTCATTCTCTTTTATGACTTCAGAGAATAGCTTCTTTATGCTGGTGTAGCTTTTGAACATCTCATTAATTTCATCCCATGAGACTTCTGGTTCATCTTCATTTACTAAATCATAGACAGGTTTATTTGAAGACAAAGAAGCATGAGAATTTACCTCGTTCTGTTCAAGCCCGTTGTCCAATCCCTTTGTTGAATCTCCTTCCTCGAGCAATGTGGTCATGCCACTTTCTCACCTTCTTCTTGTACAAGGCAGCATTGTCATATGCCTCAAGTTTGATCTCTTCTACCTCTTGCAGGCTTAGCTTTCTTCCTTCAATAGCTTCATCCCAGTCTTGGTTGATCTTGCTCACTGCCCAGAATGCCTTGTGCTCCATCTCGACAGGTAAGTGGCACAACTTGCCATATACCATACGGTATGGAGACATCCCAAAGTTAGTCTTGTAGGCTATCCTGTATGCCCATAGTGCATCATCAAGGTGGTCACTCCAGTCCTTCCTTGTCTCGCCGACTGCCTTCCACATAATTTTCTTTACAATGCGGTTGGAGACTTTAGATTGCCCATTGGCTTGAGGGTGGTATGCAGTAGACATACGGTGGGTAACTCCATACTTCTTGAGCAGATTCGTGATGGTGGAGTTATAGAAGTGTGAACTTCTGTCGCTGACTATCTCCTTGGGCATGTCATATCTTGTGAAGATATTTGCTTTGACAAACCTTGCTATGGTCCTTGCATCTGCATTCGGAGTTGCAACCGCTTCTATCCACTTAGAGACATAATCCACAACTAGCAAGATGTACTGGTTGCCTTAGTACTTGTGCAGGGGGCCCATTAAATCCATGCCCCATATGTCAAAAATCTCTGCTGGCAAGACTGGTATAAAGGGCATCTCGTCCTTCTTCAAAATATATCATTCCCTTTGGCATTGGTCGCATCTCCTGCACTTTTCAAAACAATCTTTAAATAATGTGGACCAGTAGAACCCACTATCTAGGATCTTCATTGCTGTATGCCTTGCTCGAAAGTGTCCTTCGCATTCCCTCTTGTAGCAATGCTCAAGTATGCTTTCTTGTTCTTCCTCGGGTATACACCTTCGAAGTATCAAGTCGGCACCTTTTTTCCATAGATATGGGTCATCCCAGATGAATGACTCGCTCTGCGTCTTAATCTTTCCTCTCTGGTATTGGTCAAGGTCCATTGGAAAGGTCTTCGTGATGATGTAGTTGACTATGTCAGCATACCATGGCTCGCCAATACTTATTCCATACAGATCCTCGTCGGGAAATCATTTATTGAGGGGTGCTCCATCATCTTCCCTCAAGATCCTGCTTAAATGGTTAGCCACATGGTTTTGGGCTCCACTTTTATCCTTCACTACAATGTCGAACTGCTGGAGTAGCAAGATCCATCTTATCAGGCGTGGCTTGCTATCTTCTTGGTCATGAGATACTTCAGTGCAGCGTGGTCAGTGTAGACCACTGTCTTGCTTCCGAAGAGATAGGAGCAAAATTTCACAAAAGCGAACACCATAGCAAGCAGCTCTTTCTCTGTGGTAGTGTAGTTGATCTGGGCTTCGGTAAGTGTCTTCGAAGCATAGTAGATTACATGGTTCTCCTTGCCAATCTTCTGGCCCAGCACTGCTCTTATGGCATAGCCACTGGCGTCACACATTAGCTCAAAGGGCATCCCCATTCAAGTGGTCTAATTATTGGTGCCGAGGTCAAGTGGTTCTTCAAAATCTGAAATGCCTTCTTACACTCCTCGTCGAAATTCCATGGCACCTCATTCTAGAGTAACCTATTCATCAGTTGGGCTATCTTGGTGAAATCTTTGACAAAGTGGCGGTAGAAACCCGCGTGGCCTAGGAATCCCCATAGCTGCTTCTCATTGGTAGGGTATGGCAGCTTGGCAATGATTTCCACCTTGGTAAGATCCACTTCAATTTCTTTCTCAGAGAACGTGGCCAAGAACAATGTCTTCCTTGACCATGAAGTGGCATTTATCATAGTTGAGCACCAGGCCTTTGTCCACGCACCTTTGTTGTACCATCTCCAGGTGCTCAAGACATTGGTCAAAGCTACTCCCATAGACGGTGAAGTCGTCCATGAATACCTCGATGTAATGCTCAAGGAGGTCAGAGAATATACTCATCATGCACCTTTGGAACGTACCAGGGGCGTTGCACAGCCCAAAAGGCATTCTTTGGTAGGCAAAAGTTCCAAAGGGACAAGTGAGTGAAGTCTTCTCTTAGTCCTCGAACACTATCCATATCTGCATGTATCCTGAGTATCCGTCAAGGAAATAGAAGAACTTGTTTCCTGCTAGCCGCTCGAGCATCTGGTCAATGAACGGCAGTGGGAAGTGGTCCTTCCTGGTCACCTTGTTCAGTTTCCTGTAGTCAATGCAGACTCTCCATCCTGTCTGTAGTCTTGTCGCGATCAGCTCTTTGTTCTTGTTCTCTACCACTTGTACTCCTGATTTCTTGGGCACAACGTGGATTGGGCTGACCTATCGGCTGTCTGAAATTGGATAGATCATCCCCATGTCAAGGAGTTTGACAATCTCCTTCTTGACTACCTCCATCATGATTGGATTCAGCTTCGTTTGTGGATCTTGAACTGGTACTGCATCTTACTCAAGCAGAATGTGACGCTAGCACACTGTAGGGCTAATTCCCTTGATGTCGGCAAAGGTCCATCCTATAGCCTCCTTGTACTTCCATAGCAGATCTCGAATCCTATCTTCCTCTTCCTGGTGTAACTTCGAGCTAATGATTACTGGCAATGTCTCCTCCTTGCCCAAGTAAATATATTTGAGATGCTTGGGCAAGGTCTTTAGTTCCAATTTTGGTGGTTTGAGTATGGATGATTCCACCTGGTTCCCTGAAACTGAAAGTGACTTCGAAATTGGGTGAACCACTGTTTGAACAGATTCCTCAGTGTTTACTCTTTCCTCCTTGCCCTCTTCGTTGACTGGTTCATCTTCCGTCTTGTCCAAAATCTAGGGCAAGGCCTCCTCAACGTCTTTGTCCATGGATTCCACAAAATCCACTATCTCCTTGTTTGGGGCATGGTGCTCCGCCTTGTAGATATCAAAGGTCACAGTCTCTCCAGCACACTTCCAAGTCAGCTTCCGGTATCACAATCGATAAAGGTCCTGGCCGTCTTGAGAAAAGGCCTACCTAAAAGCATAAGAGGTTTCTTGGCACAGTAACTGCCCATGTTAAGCATATAAAAATTAGTAGGAAAAATTAAATTTTGTACCTTTACCAAGACATCCTCCACTATGCCTTCTGGATATATGCTTGACTTGTCTGCTAGCTGGATCACGCCCCTGGATGGCTTCAGTGGCCCTATCTTCATCTCCTCGAACATTCTTAGGGGCATGACATTGATTGAAGCCCCCAGGTCTAGCATGGCTTGATCAATGTTGGTATTTCCTATCACACGGGGGATATAGAACATCCCTGGATCCTCGCACTTGACTGGCAAATCCTTCTTGAGCAGTGCAGAGATATTCTTTCCGACTAGGAATCTTGTGTTGTTAGGATACTATATTTTCCTAGTACATAGCTCTTTAAGGAATTTTGCACATCTTGGCATAGTCGCAAGTGCAGTCAAAAGTGGCATGTTGACTTCCACTTTCTGGAATGCCTTAAGTAGTTCCTTCATCTCTTCAGCTTCTTTCGTCTTGGCCAACCTTCTGGGGAAAGGTGGTTTGCAGTAGATGTTTTCCAGCATAGCCTTTGTGGAGACTTGGCTTTAGGTTTGGGCTCTGACTTCTTCTCTAGTTCAAGCTTCTTGACTGGCTCCTCATGCTCTGCTGTCTTGATCAGCTCCTCAACTTCTAGCTCCTTTGGTTCTACCATCACCTTGGCAGGTTTCACTACTTGTTCAGGTAAAGCTTTACCGTTCCTGAGTGTCACCGCGTTGACCTGTGGCTTGGGATTCACTTGGACTTGGGAGGGAAGTCCTCCTTGCTTGTTGTCCATCTTGATGATCGCCTAGGTCAAGTTGGAGATCTGGTTGGCTAGTGACTGTAGGGCTCCTCGACTTTCAGTCTTGAACTTCTCAAATTCATCACTGTATTTGTGGTGCTCCTTGGACAAATTCTGTACAGTCTCGGATAGAGATGGCCCTCTTAGCTGGATTTGACGTTGAGCCTCAGGTGGAGCTTGATAGTGATTGCCTCCGTACCTTAAGTTCTCATGGTTCCTCCATCCTGGATTGTAAGATTGTGAGTAGGGGTCGAATCTCTGCCTTGGGCCTTGATTGTGGTTTCCTCCATTGTTGGTGTGCCTAAAAGTATTGACTTCTTCTTCTCTCAGGGGTTGGACATTCATCGGTCAAGTGGGTGGTAGCATAGCACAGCTGGCATATCTTGACATTCTTCTTGATGGTTGGCTTCATCATCTCCATCATCTGCTTCATAGTGGAACACAAGTTCGAGAGTTCTGTCTTGGACTGTGATGCAGAAGCATCTCCAATGGTCCTGGTCAAGGAGTGTGTATATTCTCTGGATTCTTCTACCATGTCGTTCAACAGCCTGAAAGCTTTAGAAGGCTGCTTGTTCAAGATAGAACCTCCACATGCGGCATTCAACAATTGCCACTCGCCAGGACATATTCCATTGACGTAGTACTGGATTAAGTCCTGGTCAGGGATATTGTGCTGCGGGCATTTGGCCAACATGAGCTTGAATTTGTTCCAGTAGTCATAGTGACTTTCCGGCTCCCATCTGGATGGTGCTCATCCTTCTCCTTGCATTCTGGATCCTCGAGACAGGGTAGTATTTCTCTAGGAACTTCTCTTGCATCCCTTACCAAGTCGTGACGCTACCTACAGGTAAAGTGTAAAGCCATTCTCGAGCAGTATCTTGAAGTGAAAAAGGAAAAGATACCAAACGTATTGTTGGTCCCGAAAGAGCAAGGTTTGGTGTATGGGGGGGGGGAATACACCAAATACAAACTTTTCAGTTTACTTGGTTATTTATTAGAGAGTTCAAGCTATTCTTAAATAAGAAATTGCTCGGCAGATGACTAACCAGATTGATCAGCAGATCGATACCAGGTCAGTCCAAACAGATTGCTCTCTAGTGTAGACACTTAGACAATAATAAGAGTGATCTTATTATCTTCTAAGTATTGTGTGTGTGTGCGGAAATATGGTGGATTTAGTGAGTGCTCTTGTTTAGAAAACCTTAAAGATTAACCAGATTGATTAAAGATGCAGACTATATGGTAGTGCAGAGAGTTATAATAATAAACAACTGAAAGTAAATATGCAGAAAGATAAATAACACAGTTGTTTAACGTGGTTCGGGAAATCCTTACGTCCACGATCTGATCAAAACTAGACCAGAATATCCACTACTAGGATACTCTTCTTCTTTATACTCGTGGAGAATGAGTCACAAGTACCAGTCAAAGCTAGAAAGATACTTATGCACGAAGTAAGGGTCGTGTCCCTTTACAACAGATTACCTCTACGTTACCACTAGAAAACTACTAGCTAGCAGGGTGATCTCCTTTCTCTCGATAAGACAGACTTGAATCGAGGTTGGGTTAGTGTGATGTAGAATCACAGGTTGTTTGAAGCTCTTAGTCTGGTTCAAAGATTTGCTTGAGAGTATGTTATTAATGTAGCTCGCGTGTGTTGTTCTCCAGATCTTGAAATTCAAATATATATAGGCTTTGAATTTAAAATTCTAGCCGTTGTTGATTGGCGTGAAATTGATTTTGGATTGCCAATCACTGATATCCATCATATCTGTTCATGCCTTGTAGAAACGTTGACTCAATCCTCTAAGTATGGAAAGCAGATCGCTAACGGTTACTTTCCTTCCTTGTGTCAATCGTGGATTCTCTTTCCAAACCCTGTTGGATGGACTTCAATTTTGACGTGGCAAGAGAATATGATATGTAGGATGATGTCATCTGGTAGTTTGATGACTCTATCGATCTGGTTCTTGGCTGTGATCATCGATCTGGTCGGTGATCTGGTTGCTGTCTATCACAGCAGATCGATTCCTTCTTGGCGATAAATCTTGTCCTTCATCCTATACTATATATAGAAATGACTTCTATAGGAATAATTCCTTTACATGTCAAGTCATCTCCTAATCTGTTCTCTATCATAATTCACTTTATATGTAGTGATCTGTTAACACGTAGAACAGCTTAACCAAAAGGAACTAAGTGTGTTTCGAGAGATCATCATCAAAACCAAAATACTTTAGGGTTCCCAACAATTTCCCCATTTTTGATGATGTCGAAACCACACTTTACAATTATATCCTAATAACTCATTAAGAGTGATCTGGTTTGAGAGCCAGATGATTAAGTTTTCGTTATTAGTTTATAACGATTAATAGCAGTTTGTATGTGTTTTGGACAATAAGAAGTTGTTATCAGAAACTCAAATGATCTTTCATAGATAAGAAGCAAAAATAAGTCACAGTTCAAAAACAGGAATTACAGATGATAAAGATATGAAAATAAGTAACTATCTGCTTTTCCTCCTTTCTTCCTGTTGCTTCTTCATTTTGGCCCTCGTCTCATCTGATATTAGGTGTACACTCTCATATACTCCTTCTCTGACCCTTATGTAGTCTGGGTCCTTAGCATCTATTTTATATCCTCTGTTTTCAGGAAGCTGGTTGATGAAGTTAAGCAAGTATGTCTTGTCTGGGAGCTTAGTGCCAGTTATTTCAGGACATTCTCTGAATTCCCTCTCTGGGGCAGTGATAGTAACTTGGGCTTCTGCAGCTGCTGCTCGTATAGCCTCTACCAGATCCCTAGCATCATTCTTATCCAAGTATAAGTTAAACGCTTCATTCGGTGTGCCTTGGCAGTATGCTGGCTCCTTGATAAAATAGCGGCACATGATGAAGCCATATTTGAGTCCCTCCCAACCATTCTTCAAATTTTCTGGGACCCAGTTGGTCTCTCCTTCTTGTGTCTTCTTTGTCTTGATAGGAGCGAAAGAGAACCAACCAGATCCAGATCGTTTCTTCCTCTTTAGCAGTTGAGAGTGACTTGATCTACTTGATGATGATGCCTTCTGAGTTTGTGTAGATGGTAGAGTTGGTCGATCTGGTGCAGTCAGCTCAGGTTAAACTTCTTTCTTTTCTTCCATGGCACCAGATTGACCTTTTCCTTTTATTGCAGCTACTTTCTCCTTTCCTTTCTTAGATCCTTCCCCCTTTTCGACATCATCAATGCACATGTTGATGAGTGCCCTAAGGGAGATGATCTCTTCCTTCATGTCCTTTATTTCTTTCTTATTATCCATCTTGTATGTAAGCAATGAGTTGATGTTCAGGTTGGAGTCATCAATCTTTTTCTCCAGTGAGGATTTAGGTTTAGCCAGATCAGCTTTGTAGTTGTCTTGGTCTTCCTTGATGATCCCAATCTCATCAAAAAATGCTTCAATCAAGGTCTTTGTGGGATAGCACAGTTCGCTCAGTTTCCTCTCCACAAAGTTCTTCCCTTCGTTTTCAAACTTTCTAAAGAGTTATCTGGTTTCTGCATTGGCCGCTTTAATCACCTCCTCAGTTATCCCATCCGTCTGTTGTTTGACAATGGTATGAACCATGTCTTTTTCTTTCTTTGCAAACTCTGTGACTATTTTGTACATTTCTTGGACTTTTAGTTCCATAGTCACCAGAGTCTGATCGATCTGTTCCTTCCTCTGCTTCGCGGCAGATCGATCATCATCCATCTTCTTACTCAATTCATCTAGCTTCAATCTGCAGACTCTCCTCAACTCCGAGTCCACCCGGTCCACATGTGATTTAAGATGGTTGTTGAACTCTGTAAGTATCCTGGTGGCCTGGTCTTGGACTGTTGAGAGAGTCCCGTACATGAACTTGTCAACCTTGTTTGAGATTAAGTCCTTCACTTGTTCGTTGGATAGGGATTGATGCTGGGTCATCAATATATCCTCTAGGCTGGTTGACTCCACAAATTCTTCCATTGTTGCTGCGACAGCAAGGGTGTATATGTCATCTGTGAGTTTACCACCCACCCTCTGTCCAGCTGGCTCAGTCTCTTCTCGTGGATAATCAACCACTGCAATTTGAATCTTGCTTGTCTTGGCTGGTTCCCCCTCAGCCTGTGCAGTGGGTTCCACGGTCTGTTCTACGGCATCAGCCATATGCTGATCTGGTTCTGACTCTTGTGTTGCTGCACCCTGTTGGTGAGCTGCAGTAAGTTCTTCTTCAACCTCAACGTCTTCCTCATCAATGCTTTCATAAAATTCCAACATCTCTGCCTTTTTATATATTGATCTGAAGTCGATCTGGAGCTCTTTAGCCACAAACTTTGCCATGGCCAGGATGTCTAGGCGGTAAGTGGCCCTCAACTCAGCGATGGAGGAGGCATTAAAGATGTTGAGCAAAGTGGCTTGCCTTGAGGTTGTCAATCGACCTGGTCTTGAGCAGAGCTTCAAGGACATAAAACTCCTTGTGCTTGATGAGCAGCAGGAATTTTAGGCGTTTTGCTGCTTCGTAGCTCTCAGGAGTAAGCTGGATCCCAGGAAAAGTCTTAAGGATGGAGTGATCTGCCTCAGCTTCTAGCAGCTTCACTACGGTTTCGGCCTTTTTCTTCTCCACATCCTCATCAGAGGATTCACCTTCTCCTTCTTCCTCTTCATCAATCTGCTGTAGAGGTTCAGCAGAAGATGGGCTGGCAGTGCGAGCAGGTGAGAAGTCTTTGGCTTGACTTGGGTCCAGGGAGGAGATGGGGAAAACATCCTCTGGTGGTCCTCCGACCAAAATCTCCTCATCCTCAACTTCTACCTCCTGTTGAGGGATGGATGTATCAATAATTACAGGTTCTTGAATCTGGACTTCTTCCACAGATTCAGCAAGCTTCTGTAATCTCCTTCTTTTGGGCTTGGGTTGTTGAGCTGCTGTGGAGGTGTCTGTATCAACAGAGCTGGCCCTCCTTGTAACTCTCTTGGAGGGGGTCCTTTCAGCGGGCTTCTCTTTTGTTACCCTTAACTTGGTGGATTTCTCAGCAGGAGCAGATGGTGGGACCCAGATTGGGTTAGAACTTCCCATCTCCATCAAGGCATTTGCATACACAGGGTCTGTCACCCTTGCAATCAGATTGGCAGAAATGTCCATAGACATTTCGATTTGATGCTGGTCCTTTGGGAAGTGCAATCTGGTGTTAAATTCGACTATGGTGTCCCACTTGTGTTGTGTAAAGAAGGATTCCATCATGTAGCTGATCTTAGTTGAGTGTCTCAAGCTGCTTCTTCTCACTTCTATCCCAGGATTTCCTCCTTTCACGAATGTGATCATCTTGGCCTCCTTTGCCAAGAGATCAAAGAGTATTCTGCTCCAGTTCACCGGTAGATTAAGCACTACAGCAGCAAGAATCTTGAACTTCTCTGGGGTGACTTTGTCATAGGAACCATTGTGGTTCATGAAGATTCTTTAGACGAATTCAAATATGATCTTGAATTCAGGTGCAAGCAGTGCCCTGTTGAACATCTTGTTCGTATAGTGAATGGGCAGTACCATCACCATCTCGATGGCCTCCTGGAGTTACTCGTCAGTTAGATCTCCAAGGCTAAGGCCTTCATCTTTCAACTTGTATACTTCGTCTATGATGTTTAGCACATTCTATGTTGTGTTGCTAATGGTGCTACCCTTGCTGACTCTGATGGTAGCTTCATTCCCGCCTTTCTCTCCTTGCCATGAGAGATAGAAGCCAGCTACTTCTTTGGTCAAGAAGTGGAGGGGATGTGTGGTAATGATATTGTGGAAACCTACATCAAAGTCAAAGCAACATAGACGAGCACTATCCTTCCATCAATGAAGTATGAGTGCTCCGAAACAGTTTGAACAATACAAAGTATCAAATTTCATACAGCAATACAAGTTCACATATGCATGCAGATGAATAAAAACATGTTTTTCAATACGGATTTAAGAAGTTTCAGAACATCAAGATACAAAACAGTTTTAAAAAGGAAAACTCATAAATTTGAAACCTTTGCAGCGTGTAACAAGGTCGAAAGCCTTGTCCAGTTTGTGAAAATCGAAGGTATCAAGAACAGCGTAGAGATCTTGATGAATGTATTGATTAAGAAACTTCACTTGCTCAAGAAACAGAGAAGATTTTGGAGCCATGTTTGTGAAAACAGATAGGTTTTTGAAGATTTGAGAGAGTTTGGAAGGGAGAAAAATTTGCTAAGTGTCGAAGATGAAGAGTGTGAATGATAGTCGAACCGCCTTATCAAATATATATAGATAAGTGATAAATAAAGTAATAAATTAATTGACATTCTTCCCTTTTCAGCTTTTCCCGCCTCTCTGAGTTATAGGCGTAAGGTCTATTATCTTCTCTTTTCTGCGTTTGATACACGCGCTTGATCCAACGGCTGCAGTGAGGCGCGTGTTTGTTTCACCCGTCGATTTTCTTCATTTTTCTTGGTTTGGTAAATATCTCCTCGATCACGTTTCCCAAACACTGTACTTAATCATCAAAAATAAAAGATTTGGTATATAATGTCAGAATTTAGATATATATGCTATGATTAAATTGATATAATCGCCGTATCTTGTTGACTTTCCCCCTTGACCAAGTAATGGGAAATATTAATAAGGGAATTAATTAATATCCACATGGCTGCTAGTCATCTGGTCCAGATCGATCTCCTTTATAACGAACTGTTGTCAACATTATCGATCTGTTTATGCCACTTTCCAATTTGGATATCAATCTAGTGCGATGACCTATTAATAATTCCCAGTTGGAATTTTATTGATCTGTTTGACCATTAACGTGTACTTAGTGATTTGGTGTCAATTCCCAGTTGGAATTTTACATGATCTGGTCTTTATCAATCTGGGTTATGTCAATCTGGTTCTAATTCCCTGTTGGAATATTTTACGTGATGATCTGGTGTCAATTCCCAGTTGGAATTTTACATGATCTGTTTTAAGACAATCTGGTCCTTTCTTCCAAATTTAACAATCCTAATTTCCCACAAAGCATTTTAAATTTGACTTCTGGTAATGCTTTGGTGAGAATATCTGCTCTCTGTATCTCAGTGTGTATCTTCTCGATCTGTACATGTTTTCTTTCAACATGATCCCTTATAAAGTGATGTCTCACATCTACATGTTTGCATCTGGTATGCAAAATAGGATTCTGTGTGATTGCTATAGCACTAGAGCTATCACAGAAAATGGGTATCTCCTTGACATCAATCTCATAGTCTTTGAGTTGTTGTTTTAACCATAGTATTTGTGCACAACAGCTCCCTGCCGCCATATATTCAGCTTCTGTGGTTGATGTGGCAATAGATGTCTGCTTCTTTGAGAACCAAGAGATCACTTTAGTTCCTAAGAATTGACATGTACCAGATGTTGACTTTCTGTCCAGCTTACATCCAGCATTATCTGAATCTGTGTATCCAGTCAGCTCAAAATTTTCTTCACATGGATACCATAATCCAATGTGAACTGTTCCCTTAAGATATCTTAATATCTTCTTAGCTGCTTCCATGTGAGACTCTTTAGGGTTTGTCTGAACAAAGTCTTGTCAACTGATCATCTTCTGAATCAAGATTCTAGGAGAAATGTAGACAGTGTCTCATACTTTCTGATTTGGATCTGTTTCTTCGAATCCAGGTGGCTGCTCCACATAGACTTCCTCTTCAAGGATACCATTTAGGAAGGCACTTTTGACATCCATCTGGTATACCTTGAATCTTTTGTGTGCAGCATATGCTAAGAATAGTCTTATTGCTTCTAGTCTGGCTACTGGTGCAAATGTTTCATCAAAATCAATGTCTTCTTGTTGATTATAGCCTTTAGCTACTAATCTGGCTTTGTTTCTGACTACTTCACCATTCTCTTCTCGTTTATTTTTGAACACCTATTTTACACCAATTACACCTTGATGTTTGGGTCTGTCCACGAGATACCAGACCTCATTTCTTTTGAACTCATTGAGTTCTTCTTGCATTGCTGTTATCCAATCTGCATCTTGTAGTGCTTCATGAGCATCAGATGGTTCGATGCGAGAGAGATAGCAGCTTAACAATGCACTTTCTCCATGCATTCTTCTCGTTTTCACACGATTTGATGGGTTCCCAACAATCTGTTCTGGTGGATGATCTTTTATCCATCTCCTTCTCCTGGTCATCTCTTCATCAGATATCTCAGGATCAGGTTGATCTGTTGGTTCCTCAAATTCAGAGTGTGTTATTGGTAAAGCTTGAAATGGATTCTCATTTGTTTCATCCTCTGGATTTAAATTTTTAGATTGATCATTATCTGCAATGACTGTTTCATTGCTTTCTATTGGTGATCTGTTTTCATCCAGATCACGTTGGATTGTTCCCCCTTGCTGTATAACTTCTTCAGCAATTGGTGGAGTATTGATATCTTCATCATCACTTTTTGAATTCCAGATGAGAATATCTTCTAATAGCACTTCATTCATCTTTCTTGAAGTCATCTGGTTCTCTGTCGGTTTATTAACAGGTAACTTGTACTCAACAATAGACTCATCAAAGACAACATGAGGGTTCTTATTGTAGACTCGATACGCTTTACTGACATCAGAATATCCCAAAAATATTCCAGGATCAGATTTGCTATCAAAAGTCCTCAATTGAGATTTCCCATTATTGTGTATGTAACACAAACAGCCAAAAGTACGAAAGTAAGAAATCTTAGGCTTTCTGTTGTTCCAAATCTCATATGGAGTTTTTTCATGTCAGAGTGTGATTGATGATATATTATGAGTAAAACAGGCTGTGTAGATAGCTTCTGCCCAGAATTTCTTGGGTAGATTGGTAGCATTTAGCATAGTACGAGCTACTTCTTTAAGTGACCTGTTACGCCTCTCAACAACTCCATTTTGTTGAGGAGTTCTAGCAGCTGAGGTTTGATGAGTAATTCCCATCTTGTTGCAGTATGCTTCAATCTTCTGGTTGAGAAATTTTGTTCCTCGATCTATTCTGATGGTAGCTATACTCACTTCTTTCTGTTTGGTGATCTTGTATAGAAAATCAGGTAGTTTGGCTAGTGTCTCTTTCTTCTTTAACAGAAAGATGACCTAGGTGAACCTTGAGTATTCATCTATGATTACTAAGGTGTATTTTCTTCCATTTATGCTTAGTGGTTTGACTGGTCCAAACAGATCAAGATGTAAAAGCTCCAGTATTCTTGATGTTGGGTGAGCTGTTTCTCTTGTAAAGGATGATTTGGTTTGCTTTCCACCTTGGCAGGCATCACATATATGATCTTTATCATATACTTGATCTGGTAGTCCTTCCACTAATTTTTCATTGGCAATCCTGTTGATTGACTTAAAATTTAGGTGACTCAACCTCTTGTGCCATAACCAGCTTATTTCTGATACAGTTTTAGTGACTAAGTAGGTCTCGATCTGGTTTGTCCACTGGACAATATATAGCCTATCCTGCAATTTTCCGGTAAGGAGTATCTCATCTCCTTTCTTGTTCTTCACAAAGCAGTTGTTAGTATCAAAAACGATCTGATTACCGTTAGCACAGAACTGACTTACAGAAAACAGATTGTGACTAAGACCCTCCACATACGATACATTTGAGATGGTGGTCTTGCCAACTTTTATGTTTCCATATCCTCTGTTGTATCCTTTTGAGTTACATCCAAAGGTGACCTGTGGTTCTGGCTTTTCAATGTAATCTGATAGTAGATTTTTGTCACATGTCACGTGCTTTGAACATCCACTATCGATTATCCAGATTGTTCCTCTAGCTATCTTGTTTCTTCTTGCAGTCTTCTGGTCCTGCAATTAATTACACTTAGCTACCCTTCAATGTTTGTGTGCTTGGTTATTAGCAAATGTTCCCTTTCGAATCCAGAACATTTTTTGGGTTAGGAACAGAAATATAGCAAGTAATGGTGTTCCCATCATTATCAACTCTAGATAGAGAATGGAATACAGATGGATGATATCTCTCTATTCCATCATTCTTCAATCCCTTTTTAACAGGTAATGTCATGTTGACATTTTTGTTGGGTAATGTCCTGTTGACATTCTTTTTATGAACATGATATGTTTCTGTGTAATGGGCTGGTTGTCCCTTTGTTTGATGGTATTGTCTGTACTCAGTCTGTTTCACCATCATCTTCTGGGGATGATCCTTCTTGTTCCTTAGATCTATTACTTGATCTGGTATCTGTTTTCTCTCTAGTACAAAGCTTATGGTTCCCAAAGACTTTTCTGAGTGACCTGGATACCCTAATCCGGATGTGCCTTTTTGCTACAGATTGATTAGCAGCTTGGCACGCTCATCACTTTTGTAGATGAGGTCTTTAACCTTATCTTTTCTTCAGCTACGTTGTTTTTGTTGATGAGGTCTTTAACCTTAGAGTTTAGAGAGTGAATCTCTCTATCCTTTTCTTTGATCTGTTCTTCCAGATCAACTATTTGGGCAACGAACTGGGTGTTAGCTGTGCTCAGTAACTGTTCTGATTTCTTCAGCCCATCATTTTCTTCTACTACTTCTCTAAAAAGTCTTTTGATGCTCGAGTAGCTCTTGAACATCTCATTTACTTCTTCCCATGAGTAATCAGATTGATCTTCTACTTCCTATTCCAGATTATTATCATTTGAGGAATTTGAATTGCAAGAATTTACCTAAACTTCATCCAGACCGTTGTCTAGTCCCACATAGCATTCATCCCAGCCTTCTTCGTCATTAGCAAAGAATGCTTCATCATGCTCTGATGAGCTGTCTGAAAAATGACTCGAGCTGCTTGAATCTTGTTCAGCTAGCATGGCCTTGCGCTCATATTTGAGTTTTCGATCTCTTTTTGCTCTCTACTCTTCTCTTTGGCTTTTGGACAGATCAGGGCAATATGTTTTGAAGTGACCTGTTCTACCACAACCAAAGCAGGTATAATCTGTTGAGTTAGATGTTTTTGAGATTTTACCTGACTGATGTTTTGATTCATCCTTGTTATCAGATCGATCATTGTCACGTTTCTTGTAGAATTTGTTCTTGTTATCTTTGTAGAAATGTCTATATTTCTTCGATCTGACCTCCATCTTGTCCATGCGTTTGACAATCATTGCAAACTCTTTTAAGAGTTTGTCATAACTTTTCTCTTCATCTGGTATAGAAGGTTCAGAAGGTTCATCTGGTTTGCTCTTCGCTTTGAAGGCAACTTCCTTGTCCTTCTTCGAGCTGCTTTCAGCCTTTTTGGACAGATGATCTGGTCCACGAATTCTTTGTATATCACATTCATGACCTTCAAGATGATCAAATAAAGCTTCAATAGAGAGTTCATTGAAGTCTGCACGAATAGGTTGCATTGCCGCATATATCTCCCAGCTAGGTGGAAGTGCTCTGAGTACTTTCATGTTTTTCTCACTTTGAGTATACTTGTTCTTATTAAATGCTGATATCTCAAGGAGAATTCCAGTGAATCTCATCTTCATTTGCTCAATGGTCTCGCCTGGTTTTGTTGGGAACCCCATGAATTAATATTTCTTTTGATGATGTTTCTCGAAACTACACTTTGTTGTTCTGCATTTTAG